>JAJBZI010008167.1:0-19627 GCA_021234465.1 Dendrobium hybrid cultivar
TAACACTGGAGCTACTCCAACCTTTTCACGTATATGCTCGTTTTGCGTTATGTCTCTAAGATTAATGCCACTTATCCTCCTGAGCATCCTCATCTCTGCAACACTTAACTTAATTGTATGCTTCTATTTTAATGGCCAACATTATATGCCATAAAGCATTGCAAGTATTACCACCATCTTATAGAATTTTCTCTTAAATTTGAGAGATGCTTTTCTGTCACACAATAGGCCGGATGCATTCCTTCACTTCAATCATTTAGCTTGAATTCTATTAATAACATCCCAATTTATTTCACCGTCACCCTAGACAATAGACCCAAGATACCTAAAATGTGTACTCTTATGAATGACTTGATCGCCCAAACTCACAATCCCCAATAAGTTTATTATTACTAAAATTACACATCATGTACTTGGTATTAAATCTACTCAAACGAAAATCTTTAGACTATAAGGTTGACCTCCATAATTTAAGTTTACCTGCAACTCTCTAGTCTTATCAATAAGAAGAATATTATCTGCAAAAGTATACACCAAGGTACATCCTCTTACAAATGTTTGGTAAGAACATCCATGACTAAAGTAGATAGTATGGGCTTAAAGCTGCTCCTTGATGTAATCCCTACTGAAATAGGAAAATATTTTGTCCAACCACCTTGTGTTTGAACACAAGTAACAACTCCGACATACATATTCTTAATGACTTGAATATAATTATTATTAACTAATTTCTTTTCTAATGCTCTCCTTAGCATTTCTCTTGGAACTTTATCATAAGTTTTCAATGATAAAAAAAAAATTCCAAAAAATCCACACAAAATAAATTAGCAATTATAATCTATTTGCACAATTAGAATAATAGTTGTATCAAAGTTGATCAAAATCAAGAACTTTAGCTAGCTAATCACAAGATATTTAAATAGTCACACTTGTAACACATTCAAAGGAATCACACAATTAACTTGCGCAAACAAAATTAAACTATGATTTTTTCATTGAATCAAATCTGTTTTTTGTTGATAAGACTAGAGAGGGAGCTGAAGATATACTTGAACTATGGAGGTCAACCTTAGAGTCTAAGTTTTTTGTTTGAGTATATCTAAAAATAAATACATGGAGTGTAATTTCAGTAGTAATAAATATAGTGAGGAGACTGTAACTTTGGACGATCAAATCATTAACTAAGAGTACACATTTTAGATATCTTGGATCTATTGTTCTATGTAATGGTGAAATATATGGTGATATTATTAGTAGAATTCAAGCTAGATAGTTGAAATGGAGGAATGCATCGGGTCTGTTGTGTGATATAAAAATATACCTCAGACCTAAGGAAAAATTCTATAAGATAGTGGCGAGACATGCATTGTTTTATGACGTAGAATGTTGGCCATTAAAAAACAAGCATAAAATTAAGTGAATTGTTTCAGAGAGGAGGTTGCTAAGGTAGATGAGTGGCTTTACTCCTAGAGACAGAATATAAAACGAGTTTATACGTGAAAAGGTTGAAGCAGCTCCTGTGAAAGATAAGATTAGAGAGAGTCGTCTTACATAGTTTGCTTAGATAAATTGTTAGCCTTTCGATGATCCGATTATGAGAGTAGTTGTATTAGATTTGCCTATGTTAAAAAAATTAGAGGTAGACTTAAAAATATTTGGTTATAAAGTATTAAAAATAACATTTTTTTTGTTAGATTTAAATGAAAATTTGTCTCTTAATTGAACGCAATAGAGAAAAAAGGCTCATATATCCAACCCCACGTAGTGGGATAAAGGCTTGATGCTGTTGTTGTTGAATAAAATCTGATTTTACATGCATTAGAAGTTAGTATTTATGAGCACAATGATAAGCTTCTTGAAGGATCAAGAAGACTAGGCACCTTTAGAATAGGTGTGAACTCCCAAAGAAAGAGAAGACACATGAGAAGCAAGAGGAAACCATAAATTCTATTTGATAATTCTTTTGTTTACAACCAGAGGGGTATTTATAATGTTTAGATAAACCAACAAGTTTCTGCATACCCGATCCACCTAAAATATAAAAAAAGAAAATACTAGATTAGGGCTTTATTACATATGTGGACCCATTTGTCATATATGTTGCCAAAACAATGTTGTTGTCATTTGAAAGTTGTGACATGTTTATTCCTTCTTCTTTGGTATACTTTTGTAATTGTTGGTTGTTTCGTCTTATTTGTGGCCATTTTGCGTATTTGAATTGTACAATTTTTGAATCCAATACAATATGCTGATTTTTAACACCACCATCTCCTTGAAAAATAACCTTATCCTCAAGGTTGAGAGAAGAAATAAAGGAAGAGTTAAAAAATTTCCCATGTGGCATTATCTGATAAATTTAATATCCATTGTAACAGGGCTTATCAATGGGGTTGACAACAGAGTTGTATAATTTGTGAAGCTAAAATAACATATGGTAGAAAAGGGGTTAGTTGTTATAATTGAAATTTGGTAGTTGTGAACTGGTTAATGGAAGGGAAACATTAAAAGGTTTTAGAAGAGATATAAAAACTTGAATGAATTTAATTATCGGGAGGTAGTTTTAGGCAATAGGCTAGTGGGCAGCACATCTTGAATTGTAAAATGGCCAAAACATCTTTTAGTGTATTTATAATGGGTACGATTAACGACAAAAAATTGTCGAAATAATTGTTATTTGACCATAACTAGATTGCCTATTGAAAAATGCAAATCCCTACAGTTGTGATTGGCTATAGTTTTCATTTGCTTTTGTGCCTGTAGTAAGTTTTGTCATAAAGTTTGGAGAAGTTTATTGTAATTTGTTAAAGAAGTATCAATAGTGGGATGGTCGGAGATTTCACGAATATAGAAAGGAATGGAAGGGGGAAGTCAGCCATAAAAAACTTGTAATGGAGACATTTTAATGGCTGTATGATAAGATGCATTATAGCACAATTCTGCCCAATAAAGAAAAGAGGACCATAGCTATGATATAGAGGATGTATAAGCATGGATTTATTTTTCTAAACAATGATTAAGAACCTCTATTTGACCATTTGTTTGTGGGTGATAAGAAGAGCTAAAATGTAATATGGTATCACTTAAATTGAAGAGTTATCGCCAAAAGTTACTTAAAAATATGCTCTCTATTGGATACTATGGTTTTGAGAAAACCATGCAAGCAAACAATCAAATGTGCAAAAATATTAGTAAATTTAGAAGCAAAATATTTTGATGGCAAGGGACCAAAATGGGAAAACTTGGATAAGCGATCAACAACTGCTAAAATAGCAAAATAACCTTTAAAATTAGGTGGACCATTGATGAAGTCTATAAATAAGTATTCCTAGATTTGCTAAGGTATAGGTAGAAGAGATAAGAGGCTTGCTAGAGGAAGAGTAGAATATTTGAATTCTTGACAAGTAAGACATTTGCTAACAAAATCAATAATGTCTTGATGAGACCCAACTTGATAAAAATTAGCCAAAATTCTTTTGATTGTCTTAAGAATGCCTTGATGACCAACAAGAGGTGAGGAATGAAATTATGTAAGGATTTGGCATTTAAGGGATGAATTTTTACAAGGGTAAATACAACATTTATAGTAAAGAATATAGCCACAAAATTGATAAAGAGAGCAGGTCGTTAGAAGGCTAAGAAGCAATATAAAGAATATTTGGTGAGTGAAGTGATTTATTTTGTATGTCATTAATTGGAGAAAGAGAAAATTTAATTTAGGCTAGTAAGGATGTTGAAGTCAAAGGGTCTTCCGGTTGTCTAAATGAAGAGTTGGTGATGATATGTGTTTTTTTTTTATTTATATTCGATAGAGAAATTGAACCCTAAAAACTTATGAAGATGATATTATTGATCATGTGTTTGGATTACCTGAGTTTGAAATTTGCATAAGCTTTGATAACTAGTACGAATAATAAATTCATTGCCTAACAAATACTGTCGCGATTTGAAAACAACTCAATTAATAGCATATAATTCTCTTAGATAAGTTGATGATGTCAAGATTTTTGTGCATAATTTTTTACTAAAAAGGAAAATGAGATGATTATTTTATAAAAGAACTGCACCAATGCCTATGTTGGAAACATCTGTTTCAAGAATGAAAGTTTTTGTGAAATTAGATAAGGCTAAGATTGGTGCACTTGTTATAGTTAATTTGAGATTTTTAAATGCAATTAAGGATATGTCATCCCATTTGAAGGAATGATTTTTTTTTTTTTTTGAACTTTGCATAAGCATTGCTAGTAAGGAAAAAAACAAAGAAACAAGGCACCCTAGGGAGGTATAACACAATACTCCCCTAAAATATTCAAAAACTTATTGTGAGGATAGCAATCTTCCACTCCTCTCCAAATAAAGGAAGACACTAAAATTAGTTTAGCACAAAAGTTCGCTGCCCAAAACTTTCTAGGCATGAAATTGAACAATACATTGTTAAATTTAGTGAGGAAAGAAAGATCCATGTTCTGAGTATTATTCCTCCAATTATTGCTTTCTGAAAGTACCCTGAAGCCATTCAATAACATCTTTGTTTTCTTTTTCAATGATAACACCCGAAGCTTCATATAGGGAGGAAGGTATCAAAGTCTTCAAAAAGTAGATCACTTGAAACTCAACACAAGTGATATGCCAGTGTGAAATATTCTTCCACGCAGCCAAAATTAAACCACCAAAGTGATTTCTGATGACAACAACCAACCCAGCAGAGTATGAAGAGTTAAGTGAACCATCAATGATTGTCTTAATCTAATTGGGACGGGGAGGGTACTAACATCTTACAATCGGCTGAAGCCGAATAATACTCCATTGCTCTTTCTTAGAAAGACCTCAACCATAATGGTGTTAGCAAGCAACAATAATTTTTGGAGTTGTATATTGATTAATATGACACTTGTCATTCCCAAAATTCCATGTATGATAGATAGCTTGGAAGTAAAATTTATCCAATTGAGAGTTACATGAAAATGCAGATTATTATGAATAATGCTATTCATGTTGGAAGGCTTGGAGATGTGAAAACCCCACCTGTCAAAAACCCGAAAAACCTGCTTGATAATGTCACATTCAGAAGTTATATGATTGATGTTTCATGAGCTTGACATCCCCAAATGCAGTCTTCCATCTCAGTAAGACCCCTTCTATGGAATCCTCAACCAAAATATTTATTCTCTTGGTAGAAGCTTTAATTTTCTTAACCATCCGAATCTGTCATCAACTTGAGAAAATCTACTAGTAAATATTTGATTGGTGACATATTTAGTTATAGTTGAATAAATTAGTTGAGATATGTCCTTATCCACGTGAGAAATAATAGGAATTTGCTTTATAGAGATAGAGAAGATTGGCCCAAATAGTTCAACTCATAAATCTCCATTCCACTTACCATTATGAATGAGAATCTCCATGTTATCATCATTCTGATAGAGCTGCTAACAAAAGTAGGCAACTTCAGTAGAGGATTATCTAAATCCCAAATATCCTTAAGAATGTTGATTGAATAGCCATTGATAATCTTCTATCTAATTGTTGTTTTTAAAGCTCTTCCACCATCATTTAGAATAATCCAAATATCCAAGAAACCTCTTTTCATGTTGCAATTCCAAATGCCTGGACCATATTTCTCCTTTAAGATGCGGTTATGTATCTTCCAAGGGTTAATAAATTCTCATGCCAATTTTGCTCTATGGGGGCCGCTCTAATTCTTTAGTGAAAGAATCCCCATCCCCCCTTGACTGATAAGGAGACCAATTAATATAATGAAGGCCCTTATGTTGTTGATCTTTCTGTCACAGAAAGTTCATACTCAGCTTCTCAATGTAATTTAGAACACCAATTAGAACCTTTGAATGAGTCATAAGATAGTTTTTGCAAGACCTGAAAGTGTAGATTTGATAAGCACCAATCTACCTGCAATAGAGAGATGTTTGGAACCCCAAGTATTGTCCAACTTATTAGCTTGTTGAAATCATTGAACTTCATCTTACTCATAGCCATCTTAATTCCTGATAATCAAAGTCCATCTTTTTTCTAAATCCAAGGAGTTTAGAAATTCTGATTTTCTTCCACTAAGGTGTAGCTTTGCTAAAATGCATAATAGATTTCTGCAAGTTGATTTTTTTTCTATCCATGAGCAATAATATTTCATGATAGTTGTGATGATATTGGCTGGTTTAGTAGAAGCAACTAAAAACAGTAGAATATCATCAGCATAGAGTAGGTGGCTAATATTAATTCCGTTTGGCTTTAATGAAACACCTAGCAGCTGATATCTCCTTTGTTTAATAGCCTTAGAAAGCAATTTAGAGCAAATAATGAACATATATGATGATAGAGGGCAATCTTATCGAAATCCACACTTCTCATCAATCCACTCTAGTATTTTGTTGTTGAAGATAATTGAAAATTTGGGGTGTTTAATACATTGCATAATCCAATTAACAATTTTAGGAGAAAAGTTCAGAAGAAACAACACCTTTTGGAGAGTATCTTAGCACATACTGTCGTAGGCTTGTTCTATATCAATCTTGATGTTCATGAGATCCGAAGAAGAGGTAGAGTATTTGAATTTGTTGAGAATTTCTTGAGTAATCATATAATGGCCAGATATTGATCTGTTAGGTACAAAGTGATGCAGGACGGGTGCATGCAGATGGAAAGATCTCGTTTGTTAGGATAAATCAAAATTTCAGCTGATTATAAAATTCAAACACGATAAAAGATAACGCTTAAAACCCTTGAAAATAGCACGATTATGTAAATGACAAGCTACAAACACGTAAGGGCTGAAACAATTTAAAGCGAGAGAATTAACATCAAACGAAGTAAATGCAGCTGACGAAAGTCCAACCATTAATTCAAAACTAGTCACAGAGAGGGCCGACACTCTCAATTTTAAAAGTAGCATAGCGGATTTAACAATTACAAACTAAACAACGTCTGCTATAAATCGATTTGAAATATGATAATCTAATTAAAATGAAGAAAACAAGAGGAGGAAACACTTAGCTATTGTGTACGAGATGCAGAATGTAGACGGAGTGGCAGCGATCTTTCTTCTGAAGGTTGTTGTAATCCGAGGAGGAGTGTCGTCCCTTCCCTTGGAATTATTTGACGAATTCAAGGTAATAGAAATTCTTGAATAGACCTCGGATAAATTTTCTGGGAGATTGGAGGCCGTACATTTGAAGAAGAGGCGTTGGGAAGGGCCTTGGCTAAATTTTAGAAGCCCAAATAGGGCTTGGTTAGACCAGGGGAGGGAAGTGGAGCTCTCGGTTTGAATGGGGAAGCCTAATTGAGGGCTTAGGTGTAGTGGGGAAGTGGACTGAGGGATTGGGCAAGGCAGGGGAGGACACGGCTGGGCTGAGGAGGGGTTATGGTGTTCGGTTAGGCTAAAGGGAGGCATATGAAGTTTGGTCGGGCTAGGGGGAGGCGTGTGGGGGCTCGATGTGTGGTTTAGAGAAGAGGGTCAGCGGTTACAAGAGGTGGAGGGGCGGATATGGGTGATGTGCCTGACAGTTGGAGCATGGGCCGGCATATGGGAAAGAGGTGGGCCCAATTAAAGTGGCGGTTGGGTGCGGGGCTCACTCAATTAATTAATCAAATTTAATTGAGAGGTAGTTACGACAGTTATGGGCGGTTACGGCAGTTACAGGGGTTAATTTTCTAAGGGATGTGAGCGAAAAGGTGCAAATATTGGATAGGGGTGTGAGAGAATAGATGCATCTTTTGGGAATGGGTGCGAGGGGGAAGAGAGTGGTTGTTGGGCTGTTTGGGCTTGTTGGTGGTTCGGCCGGCGGCCAAATGGGGGAGGAGGGTGGCGGTTTTGATGGGGAGGTGTTCGGGAGGCTTGTGAACATGGTGGAAAGGTGTGATTCGACAATTGGGAGTAATTTGAGGCATTGCTTGATCAAACTAAAATGGAAGGTATATTTGATGAAAAGAAAAATACAATCGAGAGAGTCATCCCTGACGAAGATTATCGGCAACCATAAATCTCGCCCCCGGCGAAGACTGTTGGGAAAAGATAAAATTCAAGAATTGTGCTCTCGATTATGACTGTTGGCACCAAAAGCCTTGCCGCAACGATGGCTGTTGGATTTTGTTTGCCCTGATCACCAAGAGACTTCACTCTGAGAGTTGTCTCTAATAATGACTGTTGATCCAAATACTCAAACTCATCCCACATAGGAAAGTGAGCAAACAAAAATCTAAATCAATCAACTATTCATAAAATAGTACATCTGCCCTCTATATATAAGCCTCAAAATTAAATAAATAAAAAAGACTAAAATATCCTCAGACATACATCTACGATTACCCTCAAGTGAGGGGTAAAATTAGAAAAATAGTTATAATAAATCAAATACAACACAAACATCTACAAGTATAGTGACTCGATCTTGGCCGTCGATCTCTTGCCTCGATAGTGGTAAACTTTCTAAGATCTGATGTCCATATTATTCTTCCAAGGTGGAAGAGAAGTCGATCCTGTCGAGTCAGCAGTAAGTGAACTCTTGTACATCTCCAACATGTTTGGGTCAATGCTCTGTAGCTTCTCGGCTCTAGCAAAGTATCTACAGTCTCTGGCTTGCCTCTCCATCTAACCAGATATTTTCTTCCTCCTCTATTTCTAGTAGAAATAATTTCATCTCTAATAATGTGATCAATTTTGTCCGCTTGGAATAAATTATGTAATTTGGGAAGTGGAGGTAGGCTAAAGTTTTTACTAGGTGGGTTTGCATAAGGCTCAGAGAGTGAATTTGGTGTGTTGAAGTTGGGTTTCTCAAAGGCTACTAGATTCTCAATATTAAAAGTAAGACTAATATCAAAATCTTCAGGAAGATCCACCACATAAGCATTGTCATTGAACTTTTCAACCACTCTAAAAGGTCCAACACTCTTAGTATGCAGTTTCTTAATGGTCCCTTTTACGAACCGTTTCAAGCAAATCCAGTCCATCACATAATCACGTATCTCAAAAGTTCTCAGTCGTTTCTTTGTATCCGCTTCAAGTTTATAATTTGTATTACTTTGATTTATCCTTTGTGAAATCTCTTTATGCAATTCATATAATTGAAATGTAAATGCGGATGCAGACTTACTAACTCTAGTTCTAGGGTTCATGGGGATCAAATTTATAAGTTGCCCAGGCTTGTACACAAATAATTTCAGTTGGACTAAGACCTGTAGTGCGATTGATAGAATTGTTGTAAACAAACTCGACTATAGGTAATTTGGAATCCCAATCTTAACAAGTTCTCCTACTAAGGTTCTAAGAAGGTTCCCTAGGCTTCTATTAATGACCTCAATCTGACCATTTGTCTGTGGATAGAATGCAGTAGAAAATTGCAACTTTGTGCCCATTTTTATCCACAAAGTCCTCCAAAAGTAACTAGTGAAATTGACATCCCTATCAGACATAATAGTCTTGGGTAGGCCATGCAATCTAACAATTTTCTTGAAATACAATTGGGCTACCGCTGGCGTATTTGAAGTTTTGGAGCAAGGTAATAAATGTGCCATCTTGGGAAATCGATCCATTATAACACAAATGACATCATTTCGGCGAATCGTCTTTGGCAAACCAAGAACAAAATCCATACTAACATCTTGCCAAGAATAAGATGGAATAGGTAAAGATGTGACACCTACTGACCAACCTAGCAACATCTCGTTATAAACTAGGCCAAAAGAATTGATAAGATACGGCTTCAATGGTCTTATACTGACAAAAATGACCAGCTTGACCACTAGCATAAAGTTCTCAAATTAAAAACTCACTCAGAGATGTAGAGGGAATGCAAAGCTTTTGGGATCGAAATAAGTATCCATCCTTGACGATATAGTGAGAAAATGATCAAAATGGTCCCCCAACTCTTTGGGGGGGGGAGGGGGGACCATTTTGGTCCCCAACTGTCATGAGGGACCAAATTGGTCCCTCAACTCTTCGAAAAGGGACCAATTTGGTCCTACCGTTAATATTAACGAAAAAGTATGAAAAAGGGAAGGGCAAATTCAGTATTAAATAATTTTTTAAAACCAAAACCTAAAAGCTTGTTTCTTCACAGACGCACGCACGCAAGATCGTAACCCGCCCTTCCTCACGTTCCAGACGCACGAAGCCCTCGCCGTCCCTCTTTTTCTAGACGCACGAAGCTCTCGCCGTTCCTCCTCTTCCAGATGCACAAAGTAATATCACTCGTTTCTTTATAGACGCACGCAAGCTCGTAACCCGTCCCATTTCGCATGCCATTGCGCCTCGCCCTTCCTCATGTTCCAGACGCACGAAGCCCTCTTCGTTCCTCCTCTCCCAGCGCACGAAGCGCAACTCCCGTGCAATGCATTCGGCCCCGGGATCGAGCACCGGTGTTCCGGCAGTCCCGCGCGTCTCCCTTGCCGAGGCGAACCTGTCCGCGCCTCAAAATTCATTCTATATATATCTTTTTATATGATTTCTATTCAATGATAAAATGAGTTTTAGTCTTAAATGCAACATAATTTAAAATGTCTAAAAATTTTTACATTTATAAATTATGCAACAGGCATATCCGCATTCAAAGTTATTTTATTATTTATTTATAAATTACTTAAATACCCTTATCTTCTTAACACCGTTAAGTTAAATCTGACTTTAGGACCAAGTTCAAATCCAGTGACTTTGGCTCTCATTTCCTTAAGTATCATCATTTGACAATTAAGAGCATCAGCAGCTCGATTTTCTTCTCCCGCTTTGTGCCTATGCGTGTACGTATATTCCTGAAGGAATTTAACCCATCTACCATGGCATGTATTTAATTTTTCTATGAGTTTATATAATGTAGGGCTTCGTGATCCGAAAAGATAATGAACTCTAACAGGAGCAAGTAGTGCCTCTAATATCTTAAGGATTGAATTACAGCATAGAACTCTTTATCATATGTAGAATATCTCTGACGAATATCATTCAGCTTTTCACTGAAGAATGCTACCGGATGTCCTTCCGAGAATGGGCTCCACCTATACTAACTCTAGAGGCATTGCAGGATACTTCAAAGAATTTGGTGAAGTCAGGTAGTCTCATGACATGTGCTTTCACCATCTTTCTTTTAATATCTTCAAATGCTCTGGTGGCAGCTACGGTCCATTGGAACTCTCTTTTCTTAAGATAATCAGTGATTGGAGAGACGATAATGCTAAAATTCCTAATGAATCTTTTATAGAAAGTAGCAAGCCATGAAAGCTATGAACGTGCCAAAGAACCTAAAAGTTAGATTATACATCTGATGAAGAACCTAAGAGAAGAACATCCTTTCCGTTGTCTTAAAAGATTTAGCAACAGAAGATGGAATGGATTTTCCGCTAGAGCCAGCAACCAGCTGGACCTGCAGCTCCTTAGAACAATATTTTCTAAACTTATGAGAGTGAGTAATACTGCTTTGGACCAGCAGGACTATCAAAAAGCTTCATTGTTATCTACCCAGAAGATAGTTCTCATGAAAAAACAGGACCCGGAAAGGCCAAAGCCCAAAAACTGAAACGAACATCCTCAATAAAGAATCCTTTTTTAGAAGAGTAGTTAATGGAGTCGTTATAGAAGCATGCTGAGATATAAATCGTCGGTAATAGCCCATAAAACCTAAGAATGAACGCAGGTGTCATAAAGAGGAGGGAATTGGCCAATTCGTTATAGATGCAATTTTAATAGGGCCATGTTGGATGCATCTTGTAGAGACAATATGGCCTAAGTATTTGTTGGAAGATTCACAAAATTGATATTTATTAAGTTTTAGAAAATGGTGATGTGTTTGTAAGCATTGAAAAATCAAAGTAAGATGATCAACATGGAGTTTAAGAGTGGGGCTGTATGTTATGTTGTCGTTAAAGAAGATTATATCGAATTTGTGAAGAAATGAACGGAAGATTTGATTCATTAATGATTGAATTGTCGACGGAGAATTTATTAGCCTTAAATGCATAACAAAAAATTCGTAATGTCCCTCATGAGTTCGAAAGGCAGTTTTATGAATATCGTGTGCGTGCATTCTAACTTGATGATAGTCTGAACGTAGATCAGGTCTAGAAAATATAGTAGCTCTATTCATCTAGAAGTTCATCTACAGTAGGGACAAGGAATTTATCTTTAATTGTTAAGGGCATTAAGGACTCCATAATAAACGGAAAAACTTCAAGTGCCATACCATTTTTTAATAAGTAAAACTGGACTAGGCAAAGGGCTATGGCTATGATGAATAATGCTGGCATGAAGTATTTCGGAGAATAATTTTTCCATCACATCCTTTTGGAAATGTGGATAACGATAAGGCCAAATGTTAATAGGTTTAGATGAGGAAGGTGGATACAATGATTAATGGTGTGAGGTGATAGTATGCCTTATAGAGGTTGAAATAAGTGTTTGAATTGTTTGAGTAGATTAGAAATCTAAAGGTGTAATTGTAATGGAGTTGTGAGTTTATCTATGTAGTTAGTCAATAGGTTGGTAGGGGAGAAAGAAATTGGATCTAAAAGGTGTTATTGAATAGTGAAGAGTTGAATGGTGGGTGAATGCGAAATGATTGCACACAGCTAGTTAATGGGAATAGGATCACGTTGGAATTGGAGTTCGCTTGTAAGTGTAATTTGCGTATTTTGATTATGGAATAACATGATAAGGTTGTGATCATCATGTAAAATATATCCTAAAGATTGTAGCCATTGCATGCCAAGAATGATATTTTTAGCACCATGAATGGATACAATGAAGAGATCTAGATAGACTCGATAACCTTGAATGATAATGTTTACTTGCAAAAATTTAAAAATTCAAGATAATAAGTTTCCATTGCCCAAAGAAATGTCAATTTTTTTAATAGGTTGAGAATGAAGGGATAATTTGGTGATGAGGAGTTTTTGAATAAAATTATGAGTACTACCACTATCAATTAATATGTGAACATTATGATTGTTAATAGAGCTGGTTAATGGAATGAACGAGGGTTGAAATGTCTAGCTAAAGCATTAAAACTGATTAGGTCGAGGATTTGGATTTTATCATTGATAGAAGAGAGGAATGAGTCACCACTAAGTTCGAATCATCGGAGCCAAGCAAGTGAGATAATTTATTTGGGCAACGATCTTCGAGGCCAAATTTGTGTCACTGTTAAAACATAGACTTTTTTTACGACGAAATTTATTTTGGCTGGTGAAAGTTTTTAGATTGGAAGATTTGGAATCTTAGAGATAGTTGGGGTAGAAGAGGAAAGAGGGGGGTAAAAAATGGGAGGTGATGTAGTAGTTGAATTGATGCTAGAATATAAAGAATTAGGTGCAATATTTTTGAAATGAGGAGGGTATGATTTTTACCAAGAGCAGGAAGGAATAGAAAAAAATCTTGTATTTTTGCTTCATGATGACGTGCTAATTCCATAATATTTAAGAGGGTAATATTTAAGAGGGAAGTAGGTCAGGCAAGAAGAAGTTCAAGATAGATTTCTTTGTCTAAGTTCTAATATGAAATAATTAATATGTGTGGATTCAGATAAATTAGGAACATCAAAAGCAAGGTTTTCGAATGCTGTTGGGTATTTTAGGATAGAATTTTGTTGAGTTAGTTTAGAAAGATTCCCATGTAATTCTTTGTACGTGGAGATACCAAATTGCTATTGTTAGGAAAAGATAAAGATGGGCCAAGAGAATAATTGGCCATTCATACACAACAATTGGTACCATGTAGTTGTTAAACCTTCTAGTTGAAAAGACATGATGCAAACATGATGTCATTCGGGTATATTATGAAAATCAAAATATTCTTGTGTTTTAAAGATCAAAATTTTTACATCAGTCCTATTAAAACGATGAAGTTCAATTTTTATGATTTTAAGAAAATAAAAATTCATAGGAGTTGGGGGTGAGTGATGAGAAGGAACTTGGTTGCCTAATCCCGGAATTACTGTTGAAGATCTAGAATCTTGATGGGGTGAGGTGTGAGGTCAGTTAGAGTCCATGGAAACATGGAATTGTTGGAGACATGCAAATGGATGCAAATGGATGCAAATTGGAGATCAGCTTGTTGTAGTGATTTTTGGATTTTCAAAAGTTGTAATTCTTGGTTGGTTTGCATGGTACGTAGGGCTTCTACTAGATCAACATTTTACATAGTGTGAAATTGATGGAGAAAGAGAAAAAGATGGTGCCCAAAACCCTACAATCATGAAAAGAGAGGAAAACAAGTAGAAATATGAATTGGAAAAGAAACAAGAAAAATGAAAAAAACATTTAAAAAAACAGAGAACCTGATGTTAGCTACTGATTAGCAGTAATTGACTGAGTAGAAAGTGTCCCTTCAGTGACCAACAATGGAGATCAGTGTTGTTGGTTGGTTGAAATAACTCAAAATAGTTGCAAGAAGCTGCTTCTTGTTGAAACACTGCATGGATTGTGGTCGAAATTAGAAATAGCAATTGTAATTTGGTGGTTTATGTGCCTGAAACAATAGTTATAATAGGTGGAAAACTATTGTTGTTGAGGGTTTGGGACTCAGAAGAAGGGCTAGATATAGCTACTAGAAAGAATTCAGGGTATTGTTGTTTAGGTGTTTGATAATGCAGAAAGGCCGATCTGCCTTAGTTTTTAATATGTTATAGGGGGAGTCCAGTGCAAATCTCCTCAGTTAAATTTTGACTAAATCTCCCAATATGAATGTTTTAGGTTTCTTGTTTTTGTTGGCTTGAGCTTGATATTTGAGATTCTATTTGTTGATGTGGTCTTGCACTTGAGCATGAAGCTTACTTATTTCTTGAACCCATTAAAGGTTTTCAAATTCTTTAGGGGCCATCCAATATGCAGGTTGATTTGGAATGATTGATCCTGGAATAAAATCATTGGCGTGTTGAATTTCTTGCATTAGAGGTAGTTCTGGAGGTAAAGATTCTAGAAAGTCGGTGAATTATTGAAGAAGATTTTAGACGGCTGGTGATGGTGGTGGTTGCTTCAGAATTTTCTTAACAAAAGCAAAAGTCAATCCATGGTTAGCCTTTTTGCAGGTTTGTATGAATAAGGATTGTTATACAACATCTTGGATGACTTTTGTTGGGTTGTCTTATTCTTTGTTGGGAAGTAGGATTATAGACTGTCCATCCTTTTGGAAGGAGTAAGTGTTGTGGAAGCCATCATGCTTAGTGTGGTGGTCATATTGCCACGAACGACTAAAAAGAATGTGATACACATTTATTGGAACGACATTGCAAAGAACATGTTCCTAAAACTTGTTCCAATAGAAATGATATGAGACATTGCTTGCGGTAATTTTATTACCTTTTTTGAGCCATATGAATTGGTATGGCTTTGGATGTCATGAGATAGTCAGTCCCAATCTTTCCACCATAAGAGTGAAAACCACATTCTTGCAACTTTCTCCATCGATACCAAGATATAAACCTTGTATTGAATAGTACATCGTGTGTAAAAGATATATTGATCATATTGAATGTTCAAGGGTCATTGTACTACAAGCAATGCTCCTTTATTTGCTGCCAAGATCTATTCTTCCATGCTCCTTTATTTGCTGCCAAGATCTATTCTTCCATGGCTTCATGAACTTTTGTTTGTTTGGAGCAATGACTTATTCAGGCGATTCTTCCACAATGGTAAAGCAGTGGTAGGACAGTTCACTGCAATATCCCCAAAACCATAACAATGTGGGTAGTGATGTGGTTATGGAGGTAGGAGGTGGTCTCATGGTTCTAGTAGTAGGATTTTCTGTGCTTTTTGATTACTGGCTCATCACAGGGTTAGGGGCTGGAGGTAAGCTTGATCTTGTTTGTCTGTTGTAAGTGTTCTTGCTAGTCTTGTGTTGTTTTTCTACCTTGAGAGAAATGTTGAGTTGTTAGGGTTCAATCAGGCTAGAGTTGCACGATGTTAGCAATGGAGGAGTTTTATCCTCTAAGAAACTAGACGATTGTATTATCTTCTGGCTTTACTAATTGACATTTGAGACTCAATTCTTCAAATTCAGGGGCGTAACATTTGATGGAGAGATCTTGTTGTTGAAGGTTGTGGAGCCTTATGAACATGTCTTGGTGATAATGGTCGGGAAGGAATTTTCACATCATTTCCTTCCACATCTTCTCCCAAGAGTTGATCTTGGCATTTCCCTCATGTTGCCTTGCCCGCTTCAAATTTTCCCACCACAAAGAAGCATTCCCTTTTTGTTTAATTTCTACTAATTTAATAATGTGTTCAAGGGGTATTTCTTTATATTTAAGAATTCGATCTACAGTATGTAGCTAATTGAGAAATTCATCTGGATCCAATCATTCTTCAAAGCCCGGGATATCGATTTTGATTCTAAAACTGGGCTGGGTTCTTCGTAGTTCACATTGATAGTTTGAAGAGTTGGTTCTTCTTCTCCATTGGAGAATTCTTGATGAAAGAGGTTTTCTTTGTCTTCTTGATGGTTTCCTTCACTTCGGTGTTCGGTTGTATGATCAAGTTCCATTACGGCAAGCTGCTTTTGCAATTGAGGGATCTCCCTTTGTGATTCTTCAAGGGTTGTAATGCGGATATTAGATCCTAGAGATTTTACTATTGTTGATGCAGGATATCTACGGCCAGGATCGAGTAACTGTAACTTTAGATTTTTTTTTATGTTGTATTTGATTTATTAGAGTTGTTTTTCCAATTTTGCCCCTTACTTGAGGGAAGTAATAGTTGTACACCGAGGGCATTTTAGACTTTTGCTTTTCTTTACTTTTTAGGCCTATATATAGAGGCCAGTGTTGAGATTGTAAATAGGCTTAGTATTCATTTAGTGGTTTTTTGTTTGTGTCTTTCTAGTCTATTACTTGTATATCGCCTGAATAGGCTGAGGTTGGCTTGTTTAAGGGCGAAGAAGAAGACAGAATAATATACGTAGAAGGTTTTTTCCCATATGGTATTAGAGCTCGGAGCGTTCTTGACCTCCGTCTTTCTTCTCTGCTAGCTACGCTCTCTCAACCTTTATTGTTGAGATCTCGTCATTCTATTTGTCTTCTTCTTCGTCGACACATTCTACTTTGCTTCCTGCACTTGTCTTCTCCATCTTTCTTCGTCGACGAATACATTCTACAGCCTTCATTACTGAGATCTCATCACTCTCCCGTCTGACTCGACGCATTCTCTTCGTCAACGCACTCCCTTCGTCGATGCTCCTCGATCGACTTTGTTTGTCTTCGGAATCCTCTACATTGAAGCAGGTAGAAGCATGCAATTAATACGGCGAACTGCTTCTCCATTTTTTCTATTCGTCGACGAACAGACTCCTTGACGATCAGATTCCTTATTGATACGGCTCGACAAAAGATGAAGATTTTTGCTGCGACGACTGCATCAGTCGTCCTTTGCACACTACCCGTCCGGAATATCTTGCTGCTTCTTTCGTCCGTGTGACTGCTATTAATCAAGATTCTTGTTGGTGCCGATTGTTACAAGCTTCTTCCTAATTTGTTGACCATCGCTTCCTTCTACCGTATTTGCATTTACGAGCTTCTTCGATCAGTATCAACCTTAATTGCTGTCAGCCTTCATTGCTGTCTTTCCCAGTAAGTTTTTCTCTTCTTCGAACAATGCCTATTGCTGTGTGTCCTAGCCTTAATCGCTGCACTGTATTCAACCTTCATTGCTATAAGTTTTTTCATCATACCAACTTTCAGAGCAGCTCTTTCAAGTACATCTTCATTATCTTTTTGTATGAATGCCTTAGATATATTGCATGTCAAGTCTTGGATAATAGACTCTAGTGTCACTGATCATATGAAAACCATCTCTCAGCCCTTCCACACCTATATCCCTTGCCCAAAAAATAAGAAAATTGTAGTGGTAAATGGATCGGTAGCTACTGTTGTCGGTTTCAGAGATATACATATTAACCCGATGATTATCCTTAAAAGTGTACTCCATGTGTCAAAATTGTTAACCATCTAGTCTCCATTCAAAAGCTTGCCCATGATCTTAATTGTTCTGCTATTTTTTATCCTAATTATTGTGTTTTTTAGGACCAAGTCTCGGGAAGGAAGATTGGACTTGCTAAGAAAATGAGCGGCCTTTACTACCTTGAGTCTTCACCAAAAGTTAGAAGCAACTCATCTTTGTCTTTCTTCAGGTCATCAAGTAGAGATATCATTTGGTTTTATCACCTAAGTCTTTGCCATTCATCTTTTGGAACTTTAAAAGTTATAGGGATTAGATATTTCTGAGTTTCATTATCATATCTGTGAACTGGCAAAACATACTCGTGCCGCTTTTCCTATTAACAATCAAAGAAGCTCTCATCCTTTTCATTTGATTCATAGCGACATCTCGGGCCCTACTAGCGTACCTAATGTCTCTGGGGCTTGTTGGTTTGTTTCTCTGATTGATGATTACACTCGTGTCACTTGGCTTTTTCTTTTTAAACATAAATCTGAAGTTAGCACTATTATCCCAAACGTCCATTCCATGATCTAAACCTAATTTGGGGTTAAAATAAAGAGTTTCAAAATAGACAATGCTAGAGATTACTTCAACCAAATCCCATCACCTTACTTTCTGTCATGAAGTATTATCCATGATTCCTCTTGTGTTCATACAACCCAACAAAACGGGATAGCTGAAATGAAAAATGGACACTTACTCAATACCACCCGAGCCCTACTTCTTCAAGGGAATTTTCCTAAGTCCTATTAGGGGGAGCTGTTCTTACAGCCACATACATGATCAACAGACTTCCCTTCTGTGTGCTTGACAACAAAAGTCCAATCGAAATACTCAAGAGCTTCTACCCTCACTTCAGAACCTCAAATGGTCTCACATCTAAGGCCTTCGGGTATACTGACTTTGTTCATGTTCATAGCCCATATAAAGATAAGCTAGACCCCCGGGCAATAAAATGTATTTTCCTTGGATACTTAGCCACCAAAAAGGGTATAAATGCTATAACCCTTCTTCTAGGAAATACTACATCTCTGTCGATGTCACATTTATAGAAAATAAACCTTTCTTTTTCAAGTCCTCTCTTTAGCGGGAGAATTCCATAGAAGAGAATCCTTAAGAATCTTTTAAATCACTTCCATCTCTTGACTTCCCTTATTGTCCACCCCATCATTCCACTCTTGTTGAGTATGAGATCTCCAAACCTTACTCCTCTACTCAATCCTTACTCAGGTTCTCTCAGGTGCACTCAAGAAAAAAGGCTATTCCAGAACTGACACACGTCTAAGAATTCGATTCAGACTCTAGAAATGAGATCATGGTAAGTGCTGACCTCCCATTATATACACAATCTGTTGAACCCTCTGCTAATCCACCAGATGATATAGATCTTATTGCTATTAAAAAAAATACCAGAGAATGCACTACGCGACCACTCTACCCACTATCTCATTATGTTTCCCTTAAACACCTTTCACTAGCCCACAAAAGATTCATTGTGAGCTTAAACATCATTGCTATATCTACTATTGTTTCTGAAGCATTGTGAAAAAGGGAATGACATGATGCTATGGGAGAAGAAATGAGTGCATTGGCCACATGGGAAATTGTGGATAGACCAAAGGGGAAGAATATTGTTGATTGTAAGTGGATTTTCACACTGAAATGCAAGACTGATGGATCTCTTGAAAGGTACAAAGCAAGACTGGTA
>JAJBZI010008169.1:0-11728 GCA_021234465.1 Dendrobium hybrid cultivar
AGTTAGCAACTATATCACATCCAAAAAACATGCTTGACTTAGGTTAGAAGAACTAAAAGGTTTAGAGGAGAAATGTTTATAGGCTCAACAAAACCTTGAGTTATACAAAGCTTGTATGAATTATTCCCATAATAGAATGGTTCATCCTAGAACTTATTGAGTAGGCAATTTGATCTTAGTTCTTTGAAAACCTGTATAAACCCGCCAAAAGTGGGTGGAATGTTTGAGCCCATGAGGTAGGGCCCTTTCATGGTAGTAATAGTGTACTAGGGACTATAGGGGTAATCATCCTATGCTACATGTTAATAAGTTATACCTCATGAAATATTACTTGTGATCATATTTTCATCAAGAATTCAATAAAGACAAAGTCATCTCTTAACCTTCAAATTTCATATGATACACTGAGTTAATAAAATAAAATTCCTCCATATTATCAAAGTTGCTTCCAAGTAAAATGTCAGGTCCTAGTGGCTTCAATACTTTGAAAAACACCTACTTTGCCAAATTCATTAGAACTTCTCTCCCATCCCTTTTAGCCTATGGTTTGATCTAGGCTAACCATTGGGCTAGTTCAAAAGGAACCATAACAAATAAACCAAAACTCTATTCTTTCAAAATTGGCTTTGATCATTGCTTGCAAATCAGGCCTATGGACTCCTTGAACCTCTTTGAACCGTTTCCAACATAGCTAACCAAATGGCATGAAAATAGTTAGCTCAAATATTCTACTCAAACCCTTTGCCTCCCTCTACTGTATTCCAGTTGGCAGCATCCCAATCAATCATGTTGACCCATCCTCAGCACTTCTAATGTTTAATATTGGTTGGTAGGGATAACATATTGAGATTTGAAATATCTTATGATCTCCCCATCTAGTCGATCTCCAGGCAAGATTTTAATCTCAAAACACTCTCCAAGCTAAGGTTAAGAAAACGTGAACATTCTCTAAGCTTATAAACTACGATCTTGAATTTGACTCAGCTCTGGCAACCCCTCCATCGCAAAAATACAACTCCTTCCCTCCTCAATCTCTATTTCTTAAAGCAAAAGTATCCATTGAACCTAAACAATTACAAACAAACCAAAATCCTCTTTATTTGACTAATGTTTTCAAGTAAATTCCATTGCTAGGCTCTTTAGTGTAGGGGGCCGCTCTTTATGAAGGAAACTTCAACTCCATGGCCATCTAGCCATGATGTTAAGTTCCCTTCATGATGATCCTCTTGGATCAATTTTATGCGATATAGTGTTTTAGATCTCTAGGATAATGAGATTTTTCATGGATAGCTTTTTTTCATGGCCAAAGGTTAAAGATAAAATCACATCAACCTACTCTATCTATTTCACTTAAACGACTATAATCCCATCATATCTTCACTTATTTGACCTCTCAATAGTTTCACCTTTTGAATGGTAGTCATTTGATCATGGATCAAATGACTACCATTCAATATGATCTATTAAGGTAATTTGTTGTAAATCTAGCAGCCAATGAGCATGCATCATCTAGAAATCACACACAAACTAAGCTTCTTACTGTATATATCTTATGGTTTTAGAAAATAAAAGGATTTTGAATGGCTCAAACTTCAAAAAATTATTATTTCTGATCCAATGGGATAGATGTGTATGAGCCCTCTATGGATTCATTATAAAGAGCACTATCTGATGAAATGAAATTTGAGGCTTTTAGTTATGCTTTTTACTCGTAATTCACTAAATATAATAAACAATAAATTATTTTCATCACTTATGCATACCTCAAATTTCCCTCAATTTTTTAAGGAATAGTCTGAGGGATGTTCCTTGCATCCCAAAATTATTTCATGGAACTTTTAGGTATGGTTTAGCCTTAAATGAAATTTGAAGTTATAAGCCCCTATATAGCTCTTTAATATATGTATTTCTTAATACATAGAGTTTCTTGCCATGATTTTCATGTGATCGTTAGAGGCTCATTTAAGGGTTAGTTTGCCATTGAATTTACCCCAAATAAAACTATGATCTACCCTACGAAATTCACTTAGTGATTAGGGTTAGACATCTTAAAAAAATCATAAAATTCTACCCCTCATCCAAATAGCCTCAAGCTTTCATCAATTGAACTAGAAAATGTTAGAAACCTCTAGTTTTTATTTTATCAAACTGGAAGTACATTTGGTCACCTATCTAGTCAACCCAAGAATCAAGTCAACCCAAGAATCAGCCTTAAATGAAACCCTATTCTAAATTTAAAAATTAGAAATATTCATGGTAATCATACAAAAATTTTAAAAGTTTAAAATAAACTGCATTGAACTACTAACAGAACATAGAACCTAAGAAAAATAATTTCAAACCATGAACATCAACCTAATCAAATGCATAAATTCATTAAGAATAATCCCTAAATTAAATTGATAAATCATTAAAAGCCAAAACCAAGCCCAAATGTCTCCAAATTTGGTGATGATTAGGTGTATATTATTTCTAATCCGTGCCCTAAATTTCATCAAAGTTGACAATCATTTAGGTCACCAAAATTCCAATCTAAAATCTTCATTAAAACATTTTTAAAAGCTTAATATTGATAATTTTTGATTAACTTGATTAAATGTTTAAAAATTTAAATGAAGACAACCAATTCAAAAAACTAGCAAGATTCATCTAATTCCTTTCTTATTAATATCAGCTATAAGAACTAAATTTATATATTAAAGTCAAAGATTTTTTTTCTTGAAATACTGCATAAGCATTAATTAAAGAAGAAAGAAATACAACCTACTTAAGGAGGATGAATACTAAGTTCGTCTGCCTTAAGAATGGTAAAAGAGAGTCATAATGAAGACAATCTTCTTCCTTATAACAAATAAAGGAAAAATTAAGAGCTAATTTAGAGCATAAATCAACAGCACAATTAAAGGCTCTAGGTATAAAATTGAACACAATATTAGAAAAGGAAGAGAAGAAAGCCAAGTTCACTTGAATATTTTCCTTCCACTTATTTGAATAATGGAATACTTATTTTAACCACTTCATTAGAGCTTGATTATCTCCTTCAATAATAAGTCTAGCCGCTTCAAACAATTGAAAAGGAAATATTTCTTCCATGAACACCAATGCTTGTAATTCAATGTAAGTGACATCCCAATGAAGGTATTTCTTTCTAGCTGCTAATAATAGCTCGCCATGATGATCTCTAATAACTACTCCTAATTTTGCTTGATATGAATCCTTGAAAGATCCATCAAAGTTGACTTTGACCCAATTAGGAGGGGGAGGGCACCAACTCATATGATTCGGATAAATCTAATTAGTACCCTAGGTAACAAGTCTATGAATGTAATACTATTCAATACTTTGATAGCAATAGAAAAGGGAGAATCAAAATTCTTTCCATGAACTTTATTAATCCTAGAAAGCCAAATGTAGTAGATGATCTTGAAATAAATTTTTGAAGAAGATGACTCACTTGCTAAAATATGCTCACTATGTTGGAGAATAGTAGTTAAGAATTCAGTTGGGGGTATAGTGAAAACAACCAATTTGGTTAATACATCCAAAACACTTTAGATAACAGCACACTCCATAATGATATGTTTGAGATCTTCAGTTTTTTTGCACCCCCAAAAGCATAAATCACACTCAACTACGCCTTTTCATTTTAACCAAGAGGATGTAGGAATAGCATTGTGCCAAACTCTCCACCAAAAAATAGAGTCTTTGTGCATTATTTTCAGCTTTCTAAGCCATAACAAACAATCAAAATTACTACAATAATAGTAGTTGTGTGCTTGATAAGTTATTGATTTGGATATGTTAGAATAAATGAGATTCGGCTTATCTTCTTGTAACTCAGGAGTTATTTGAATGTTTAAAATGATCTGAACTAAATCAGAGCCAAAAACCTTTCTTAGATCATCTTCTTTCCAGCTATGATTCTTAATAAATAAATCCACTTTATCTTCAAAATAGATGCTACAAATGATAAGTGTTGGCCACTTTAAAATAGGCTTATCAAAAATCCATGTGTCACTTTATATGGCAATGTTAGAACCATCATTTATCTTATAATTAGAACAACCTACCTATCATTGAAAGGAATTCAGAAAACCAGCCTTGAATGAGATTCATGGCTTTATTCATGACTTGCTGATAATCATTGAAAGTGAGTCTTCTCAAGCCATATTAATACCAAGAGAACGAAATTCTTTGACTTTGTGAAATCCACAAAATTTTTAAATTTTTACTTGAATAGCATGTTAAGCTTTTTTGCTGAAAAGAATGATGGACTTATTTATATTTACTCTTTGCTCGGTCCAGGAATAATATCTCTTTATAAGATCTTTGAACATGTTAACTTTAGAAAAAGGTAGTATATCATCAGCATATAGTAAGTGATTGATTCTTCTACCATTTTCATTTAAAGTGATGCCAATCTTTTCATATTTCCTATGTTTTAAAGCTTGAGATAATAATTTAGAACACATGATAAATAGAAATGGTGAAAGTGGGCATCCTTGTCTAAACCCACATTGAGATTCAATCCATTTCATTCTATGGCCATTAATGATAATAGCATACCTCGATTTTGTGACACATTGCATGACCCAATTAATAAAGATGATTGGAAATTACATCAGCTGCAGCACTTTGTAAAGAGAGTATCCCAACACATACTATCATAGGCTTGTTCCATATCAAGCTTCAAAATCATATATCCATTTTTGGAAGAAGAAAATCTGAATTTTTGCATAACTTCTTGTGCAATCATCAAGTGTCTTGATATAGATCTATCATGTATATATGCAGCTTGCTCTTCAGAGATGAGTGATGGAAGCAAATGTTTCAATCGATTCACAAGAATATGAGCAATAATTTTATATATAGTGTTACAAATACTTATTGGATGAAAATGGTAAGGCACTTCAGCATTTTCTTTTTTTTGGAATCAGAGAAATTAAAGTGTTTTTCCAGTTACAATCCATAATACCTTCTTGGAAGAAATTTAAAATTTTATAACATACCTCTTTTTGAACAATGTTCCAAAAGTTTTTTTTTTAGAAGGAAATTGTCATTCCATCTACACCTGGTGCTTTATGAAATCACATACCTTGAATTGCTTCCCAAATTTAATTATAAGACACTTCTTGTTGCATCATTTGAATTTTATGTAAGTCTAACAACTTGTTTAACTTGGGCCAATCATCATAATTAATATCTTGTTTCCACTTATTAGAGAAAAATTTTTGAAATTAAGCTTGAATGCTTTCAGGAGTAGAGTGAACCTTCCCTTTATCATCTTTAATGCTATGAATATAATTGAAATTCTTTATAGTAGTAGCATGAATATGGAAAAATCAAGAATTACAATCTCCTTGTATAATCTGATGCATTTTGGCTCTTTGCCTCCACCAAGTGTAAATTCTAGCCAAGGTAGATGAAAGTTCCTTAGCTTTCCTTTTCATAAGCATTTCTTGTTGAGAATTTAATCCGATATAAGAACAATTAAGTTTTTGCAAGTCATACAATTCTGCTTCAAGTGAACACTTCAAATCATTCAATCACGTAAGCTTGTTTTTGCTCCAAAAGAATAATGCCTTTAAAAGTCCTCTTGCTTTCCTATGCAATATATTTGAAGGTGATCCAACATCAAGTTGCTGCCATTTGTAGTGTACAATTCTCCATGCTTGTGGATAAGTGAGCCAAACATCTTCAAATCTAATCCAAGGAGTTTTCAAATCTGAATTGATTCAAATATGATTCATAATGGGACAATGATCAGATGCAACTCTTTGAAGATGATAAGTGATGGCATTTGGAATCTGTAGAAGAGCTAAAGAATTCAAGGGAATTCTATCAAGTTGAACCCAAACTTTGCTAGAGATATCTTTATAATTATTCCATGAGTATCTAGGACTAGAGAATTTGATTACCTTGAAATCATGATTTTGCATAACATCACGGAGGTCATTGGTAGCATTTGACAATTGAAAAGGTTTACCACCTTTCCTTTTAGCTAAATTGATAATACAGTTCAAATCACCACCAAGAATCATAGAAAAATTAAATTATAATTGAAGATCAAAAAGTTGCCATAATTTTCCTTTCCATGTAGTCAAGTTTAGCATAAATAAAAGTAACTAGACATTCTTTCCCCGAATTATCTTGAAGAAAGCCAATAATCATTGCTCATTATTTAAAATACTTTGAAAAGAGATCTCAGTCTTATTTCAACAAATTATAATACCACCATATAAGCAATGAGATGGAGAACAACATGCATCCCAACTTGAGCCTAAATGAAAATCCAAATCGCTTCTATTGAAGCCATCAATTAGTCTCAGGAAGAGCAATATATTGAACTTTATGCTTGCTAATAAGATGATGAACATAATTAACTGTGGAGGATTTCCTAGCTCATGACAATTCCAGAAAATTACTGAAGTCATTTTGTTAGTAAAGGGGTGTTCTCCCCTTTATTATTGCCATTTGAGCTACTTCCAATTAAAAGGATAGCTTACCAACCTAAGAGTGTTTGTTAAAGCTATAAGAAGGATTACCTGTATTTTGATAATCTGAAGAATCATTTATATGATTTCCACCTTGCAAGGACTTCTTGCCAGAATTGAGCTGCACTTCATTGCTTACAGGTTGATTTCAGAATTTAGATGCTCTTGATGGCTTGACTGCTTAACATAATATTTAAAGGTTAAGCTCCTCTTGGATTGACTTTTATCAATCATTGCATTTGGTTTACTAAAACCAAAATTCTATTTCTTTTTTTTTGTTCTTCTTAGCTACCATGATCCAAGGACCATAGTCATCTTCAGTCATGGCAACCGAGTGATTATGGTTTAATTTTGCTTTTGCTGAATCAACTAGAACATTTTTATTTTTATTCTCCTGTTGAGTTTGTTTCAGAGTCTTCCCAACATCTGAATCTGTAACAGATTGCTTCTCATTATGATGTAACTTCATTACAGTATCTCGATTTATTACAACATCTGAATTCTTAGATGAAGTTATATTCTGAAAGTTGTTATTAGCAGGTTACTTTTCATTATACTGTGGAGGATGAATCACTGCAGAATTTGAATTGACATTACATTCACAATGAAAAGCCAAATATCCAATTTTTCCACATTTAAAACACAAATGTGAAATTCATCCATATTCAACTGGTTGAAAGATTTTCCCTTGTACTCCTTGAATTCATATTCCAACCAGCATCTTTTTTGTCAAATCCAATTTTATACAGATTCTTGCATGGGTACTATGACCACATTCATTCACTAATTCATCATACCAAAGTGGTATGCCCACTCTTGTTGCAATTCAAGAAATATTTTGCTTATCCCAATATAAAAGAGGTATATTAGGTAATCAAATCCAAATTGGTGTTTGAAGGCCAACCATTGAATTTAGATTGAAAGTTGAAGTCCACTTATCCATACCAATTATTTGACTGGTTACAAACCACGGGCCTCCTGAAAGAACTTCATCTCTCTCTTTTTCTGATTTGAAATTGCAAATGAAACACCCATTTGTGAGATACATGAAGTTGAAATCACCTACAAGATGCCATTTTTTCTTTTATTCAGTGAGGCAAGCTGTTTAGGATATTTTCCTACCTATTATTTTCCCTACTACAGCAATTTAAACTTTCTCTTATTGTCATCAACAACTTGTTTAATTGGAATAACAACATCATTATGAGAAATAGAAGACCAATCTTCAATTTCAATTATTGGAGTCATTCTTTTGGATTAATGTTTGTTGAGTTTCTTAGCAAATGACACATAATCTATAGTAAAATCATTCTGAAAATTTATAGTAGTATTTGCAGACATGCTTGAACCAGGAAAGGAGCCATTATGATTATCCATATGCGAATCATTAAATACTAAATGTAAAGTAGGTTGCAAGAGATTTTTTGAAATAGGATTTAACAGAACAACAGTCTGCAATTTCATTGGAGTGATTTCTCCTTCCTCTATATGACATGAATCTTGATTGGCCCTTAGAGAGTTATCAGAATAAACTTTACCTTCTACAAAAGACTGGTGAATGAAATAGGAATGATGATTATTGATAATTGCATTTGGAATCTCAAAATTTTGACTTTCAACCAATGTTACTATTCCATTAATTTTTGATCTGTTATCTAGTTGTATCTTTGCTGCTATTTCATTCTCAGATGACTGATGAGTATTGATGCAAGAATCATTACTTTTATCTTGAATTTCCATCTCCAAAGAATGATGAGGAATCAATACTGATTTACCTGATTCTGCAGTTACTATAGCATTTTCAAACTGAGTACATGTCTCAATATTTGGATGATATATTTAATCACAATCAGAATTACGAGATTCAGAACAGAAAGAGAATTCAGCATTAATATGTTATCAAATTTAGAATATAAATTTTTTACATCGTCACCATCTGGCAAGCGCTTCTTGGATCTGGTAATAGCTCCTGAAGGCAAGGGGTTGTTCCTGAGTTTAGCCATGGTCGGAGAAGGGATCATGGGATGAAGCCAAAGAACACAATTGCCCGGGCCAATGCCCAGGCCAGATGAACGTGAAGGTTCTTTATGCAACAAAATAGATTACCAGAGATCAACACCGGTGACAATCAACACCAAAGAAAGATTTCAAAATTCAAAAATTTTGAATTCAATTTTTCTCTCACTAGAATTTCTCTCTTTCTCTCACTAGAATTCTGCTCTTTCTCTCACTCTTAATCCACATGCAGCTAATTTATAACAACTTTTAAAAATGTCATAGTGTTCAACATTGCCATAATTGGCCTTTATATATTATTCAAACTTAACCTGAAGTTACATGTAAAACAAAATCATTACATATAACATTAAAAGATCTTAATGAACTACTTAATTTAACAAACTTTACCCCATCCTGTTTTATTTTTTTAGGATCTTATGAAATGTTGGTTTATGGGCTCATAACACCTTGAATCCATAAGCCAACATGTTCTTAATAGCCTAAAGATAATTAACATAAGGATAATACCTTGATAAAATATTTAAATACATTATACTTAAAGTTAATTAAAATATACCTTAAACCTCAATACACTTCTAACACTTAGAAAAATGAATCATCCAAGACTATTATGTTTTTAACTGACTTAGCAAACACTATAGATGGAGTGCCAAGATAATGGACTAGCTTTGGGTTAGATCTACTTTGTTCTACGATTGTTAACTTTATGTACTTATGTGAATTTGTGAAACTATTTCGATATTGGTGGATTTGTTATGTTGTGTTGTTGTGGCTGGATGCTTTACATTCATGTGTTAATGTTTCATGATTTATGATGGGTGTATTAGATTACCCTTAGGTTAAAAATGATCTGAATGTTATTTTGCTAACCCAATCTTATGCAGATGTCCATGCTTATACAGATCATTTGGGGGATAAAATATGATTAAATTTTAAGAAGAAACCCACAAAGCAAACAAAAACACACAAAAGGAAAAGATAGCAGATGAGTCAATGAGACAAGGAGCATTATGGTGGACCATCCCATCAACAGTTAAGACATTAGCATGATGCAGGAGCCGAACGGATGTATGCAAAAATTTAAAAGGCACTTAAGCAAAAACTATGAACACAAGAACAAAGCACCTGAAGCCCAACGAAATACATACTACCAGATCAACATAAACCAAATATCCTCCAAAAAAGCCAACCCACTATAACCTATTAGCATAGCTATAGAATACATTACGGAGGAAAAATTTTGAAATAAAGACTAGTGCCATTTTTTTAAATAGAAGAGCGACAAAATAACACATTTTTAATATTAGCGTATACAACAGAGACAATAGAAAACATATTCTCATAAATTCTCTTATTTTGTTCCTTCTATATGTAATAAATAGCATAGTTGATATAAAGATAGAGCCAATTCTAATTCCTCATAGTATTGCACAAGTAAACCTGATCAAGTGTAGGCTTGATAGTATAATATTTAAGGTAATGGAGCATCATTGAAATAATATCAAAAGCAAAGTTACAGGTAAAGAATAAGTGATTAACAAATTCATCCTCCTAATTACACAACCTACAGATAGGATTAACACTAATGCCACGATATATCAGATTATCCATAATCTTAAGGCTATTCATAAATGCAAATCACACAAAGGTAGAGAAGCAAATGAAGTGCTTCTTATGCCAAACAAACTTATACCAATAAACCGAAACAGAATGCTCCAATGCAAAGAAATAAAATTTTAAATACAGGAGTTGGATCCTTCCCAGACCAGCATCTCCCCAATAAGATTCACTAGATAAGAATAGTGTGAATGTCAGATTGAATGGAAGGAGAAAGACGTCTGGGAATAATCCATCTGTTCAGTTCAAGAAGAATAATAACTTATCACTGTCATTATAACTGGACATGAAAACATTTAGAACAACTTTATCCTACATATTACAGCCATTTATCCATGAATACCACATGAGGTTTATGTGGAGAGATCTATCAATAGAAATAATAAATTTAAACTTTGATTTATAGCTCATAGCAATAGAATATATAGATTTCAACATATTAGAGCTAAAATATGGAGGAGGCTTCCAAGGAGTAGTATACTTCCCCAGACACCAAGACGAGAAAAAAGTGAGAGCATTATAAAATCTGATAAGTAAAGCACAAAGATATCTATCATATAGAATAGTTAAATTAGGCAGGCCAATACTCCTATGCTAATGATCTTTACAAGTATCAAACCAAAAAACCGTATATAACTTATGCTTGGCAATGTCACCAAAGTATAAAAATTGAGAACACCTTTGAATAAGCAAAATAATAGTGGATTTAGGCAATATAGTACTCCTTAACCAATAGGCAATAGTGTTCCAAATTGTGTATCTAAGATAATGAAAAGGCCCCACAAAAGATAGTAACCTAGTTTTCCACCCATCCAAGATAGAAGACACCTTATCAAGCAACGGTTGAAGCATGATGCATTTTACTTCTTAAGAGAAATATGAATACCCAAATAAGAAAAATGCTCCCTAATATTACAAATATTAAGAGTTAGACACAAATGGTAATATTGAGGAGCAATAAGCAAAATAGATTTATCCTTATTCACTCGAAGACCTGATACTTGAGCAAAATTAGTTAAAATATTATTTAATCTATGATAATTATTATTAGAAGCTTGACCAAAAATAAGCAATTCATTTGCATAAAGTAAATGAGTAATATGAGAGTTAGATCTGGAAATCCCAACAAAATCACTATTCTTAATAATTTCTGAGAAAGCATCCATAGCAATGCAAAAAAAGTATGGACTAAGAGGCATCCCTACCTAATGCCGATAGAAGATGGAAATAATCGTGAAGGGAGCCATTCATACAAATAGAGTAATACATGTTGATAATACAAGCTTTAATCCAATTAATGAAAGTACTAGGAAAACCTTTTTGTTTTAAATGAGCAAGAATAAAATCCCTAGATACATAATCAAATGCTTTTTAAAAATCTAATTTAGCATAAAACATTTTTTTCCTTTGGATTCATAAAGAGTTTCTTTGGCAAAATGTATATAATCCATGCAAATATGTCCCATAATAAGACCAGATTATTTATTACGAATAATATAAAGCATAATAGATTTCATGCGAGCAGCCAGGATATTCGTAATGATCTTACAGAAGACATTACACAAGGAAATAGGCTTATAATCTGATATAGAAGAGAT
>JAJBZI010008183.1:0-10340 GCA_021234465.1 Dendrobium hybrid cultivar
GTGATTATTGTGGTTTGATGTGGAGGCCTTACTAGGAAGGTATCTTGTGTATCTTTACTTATATTTTATTACTCTGAATATCATGCAAGTTTACACACTTTTACCTGCACAACACATTATGTTGTAGTAGTTGCATGTAGGTTGCATTAATATATTATTGAAACATTTAATTTCTGCTAACATTTCAATATCAATAGAATGTATTTAAGTTCAAATGTATATCTAAAAAGTCCAGATTGTATCTAGATCGAGTTGTATAAAGTGTTGTAAAAGATCTAAATGTATTTGCTTACATACATGTATAGGGCTATAAAAGGAAAAAAATATCATTTCCTTTGTGTGACATTGTCTTTTGGAAATCTGTAGAAGACTCGATGACAGAAAAAAATAAGCAAGTATATTTAAATCTAAACATTTATAGGTATAGAAATCTAGGCTTGTTATGGTGGAGCCTAGCCACCTTTCTTTACAGCAGACTCTAGGTTGTATACCTTCTTTTATATCAATGAAATAAAGATGTTCTTACATTGTTTTCTACATTCATTGCTTCATACACATGCATACATATGGGTGGTATATTTTCCTTAGTTGGGTATACCTTTTCATAGGTTTCTTTTGGTGTATATATTCCAAACATTGTAAGAACATGTATGATAGACTTGGGACAATACAGTACTGGGTATTTTATACACGAACATCTTTACCTATTCATGCATACATGCATGCATTTTAAATCTGTAATGAACACTAGCCAAGCACACAAGCCAAGGAAAAATGATGAGGGACCCTTGAGTCGAGGTGGCTGTAGTTTTCCCTTGTGGCATAGGGCCATTGTGCTGTCAGATTTTCTCAGAAAATTTGAATTTAAAAAATTTAGAAGTGTAGACTTAAATTAAGATTGAAGATTAGAGTTTAAGGTGTCTTTTGATCAGATTGAATTAGTTACTCATCTTATATAAATCCTTGATTAAATCTATAACTAAATCCTTGATTCTAAATACAAAAATAGTTATCTTACCTACATGCATCAGACCATAAATCATGATTTTAAAATTATGTGCTGGTTAGCTAGCAATTCATTCCAAGCAGACATGTCCAGTTTATATAGTGGACTCCTCAAACTTCGTCTTAGGAGGACTATCTTGACCCTTTCAAATAAATTTCATACTTCAAACTCTTTTGAGTGATTTATTGAAACTAAATTTCTTTTGATTGATTGATTGAGCTTTCAAACACATTGACTTAAAACCCTTTAAATTTAAAAATAGGTTTAATCATCACTTTAATCAAAAGTTTTTTTTTCGAAGATATAATTAACTATTGAGGCTTGCCTTTATAGTAATCCTAAGAACCCAGTTTAAAATAAACCCTGCTTTAGTTCGCTAGAGTAGGGGAAAATTTTTTGGATGTAGACCAACTTATCCATTATATCAATTTCATTTTTTAAGTGATAAGTGAATGGCTTATTTATCCCATAGGATGAAGCTCACATTCACTATGCAGACTTGGATCATGAAAATAAATCTTATTCTATCTTTAGATCGAAAGTGATGCATCAATCTATCTTTGGAGATGGTATTTGTGATCTATTTAGATTTAATAATAAAAATACTATAAAAAATCACTAGACCGAAGCCCCAAAAAGTTTAATCCGATAGGAATCTCTTATCTAGTGGGCTATAGTATTCCAAATGGTAAAATGCAAAAAAAATCAAGCCTACCAGCCAATGAAAGCAATTTCACCTTACAACCAGCCATCTTTATAGGAGTCTTGTCAATAAGAGGCTTAAAAAATGCAACTTTGATGGGAGAAAGGCAACAAGAATCTTTAATAAATTGATATTATTTTCAATATTAATTATATTAAGAGAATTACATAAATGAATATAATTAGGTTTCACAAGTAGAGAGATTTTACTATGATTAATATATAACCTAGAAACACAGTAAAAGAATCAATAATTTTATTTAACTTAATACAGTTACTATCCTTAGCTTCCAAATACAAATAAGTCATCAGCATAAAGGTGGTGAGAGATATGAACATTATGACACTTGACTCCTTTGAAAGTGCTACTGTTATCAATAAGTTCAAAAAGGGCATACATAACAATGTAAAATAAATAAGGGTTAATAAGACAATCTTGCCTAATCGCATTAGAGGAGTTAAAAACCCCCTATAAATTGCTATCATTGCAAATAGAAAAGTGAACAATATTGATACAAGCTTTAATCCAAGAAATAAAAAGAGGAGGAAAACCTTTATGAATAAGCCTAGCAATAATAAAATTTCTAGAAACATTATCAAAAGCATTTAATATCATATTTGGTAAAAAATATTTTTCTTCTCCTTGGCATCTCTAGAAATTTCACTAGCTAGTAACACATAATTAGTACAGACTACCATTAATGAAATTAGATTGATTTAAACAAGTAATAGTAGGCATGATATCTTTCATTCTATAAGAATTAATACTATTTATAATTTTGTAAAAAGTGTTATAGAGAGATATAGGTCTATAAACAAATATTTTAGTAATATGTTTAGTCTTTAGAATAAGAACACTAGCAATCGATTTAACCTTCTTAGGTAAATGACCATGGCAAAAAAAAAAAGTCTAACAACTTTACAAACTAATGACCTTATCACATGCCAAGTGTTTTTGTAATAGTCATAATTAAAATCATCTGGACCAGGGCTAGAGGAAGAAGAGCCTTTAAATAAAATATATTTAATTTCATCATAAGTAATATTTATAGTAAGAGAGCTATAATATTCAGAAGGAGCAGTGTTACCAATAGGAATAAAAGAAATATTATTATCAAGAATCTAATTATTATTATAATTGTTCTTAAAATGATTAATAAAATTCTTTACACCATTTGAGCCATTAATATTAAATAAAGAAGAAAGAAAGTTGTTATTATTAGTGTTCTTCCATCCATTGATCTTGGCAAATAAAAAGCCAAGATCATCCTCACCATATTTAAGCCATTTAGCCTCAACTCTTTGTTGCAACCAAGAAGCCCAAGCAAAAGTTTTACCTGCTAGACTAGAATTGACATTCTTTAAAGCATAAAGAAGAGTAGGATTATAAGGATTAGAATCTAGCTTATTAAGCAAGTCATTTTGAATAAAATCTAGCTTATTCAACTATCTAGATTTAAGCTTATTTTTTAAAGAATACAGCTTGTCATAAAGTCAGTAAATTGGATTACCCTGGCTCGCATAACAAAAAGCATCAAAAAGATAATGCCAGAAAGAATCCAACATAGACCAATAATTTTTGTACTGAAATCTCCTATTGAAAGAATTAGTAGCCCCATTATAGACAATAATAAGGGAGTGGTCAGAAACTATACAATTAATAATCTTATAGTAAGAATGAGGATAACTAGAAACCCATAAAGAGTTGACCAACAACCTATCAAGCTTTATGTGAATAGGATTATCAATTTTATTATTATGCCAAGTATAATTAAGCCCAGAGGAAGCCAAACTAGTCAAACCATATCATAAATCATATCATTAAAATCCTTAGTATGACTACTAGAAATAGGTTTTCCTCCAAACTTTTCATAAGCATATCTGCAACAATTAATATCCTCCAACATAATCCAAGGTAAGTGAAGAGGAGGAGAGAAACTCTTAATTGAATCCCAAAGAAGAGATATATCAGAAAGAATTTTTAGCAACATAAATCACAAAAATATAACTAAACATACTAGAATTATTTGTTATATGCCCCATAATTAACTACTCATAAGTACATAAAGGAGAGAAGTTCATCTTGCTATCATCCCATCTTAACTAGATCCTACCAGAAGTAGAAAGATTGAAATTATTATAACTCCCATCAATATTGAAAATTTTGTGACTGCTAAAAAACTAGTACGAAGAAAGAAGAGAGACATCAATCCTATTCTCCAATAGACATATGAAGTTAAGATGAAAATTTTTAACAAAATATCTACAACATAATACTTTAATACGGTGATTAAATCCCCTAATGTACTAAAATTCTTGGTTTTTTTCTAGGTTAAAATAACAAATACTAGATCCACTTAATCCAAATTGTCTCTAGATGTTGTTTTGTAGGCTAAAAGATTTAGGTTCACTCCTTAATTAATCCTTTTTGCTTCTAAATGAATTTAAACTCCATATTATAGTGTTGTAGCTTTCATAGGCTATATTTTTTTGCTCTCTATCTAATATAATAACATTATAAATTTATCCTTCTTAGTTTTGTGGCTTTTTCCATGAATCCATCAAATTGGCAACTCAATTTGCCTTCTTTTAGCAATTTGATTTAATTACGGTGTTTTCTTTTCATTTGATAATCTTTCCTAGTTTTAGAATTTCTTAACTTATAAAACAATTTATTTTTGGAGTTAGCACGAGAAATAGGCATTTGGCTAATACTCCTACCCCAAGAAGGTTCTTGATTTTTGGACCTGATTACTTTCTCTTTTAAAAAAGTACTCGGTCACTATCCAATAGGGTGAGCTATAAAACCACAATTGCAAACCATGGGGCACCACTCATACCCTAATTTGATACTATGCCCATTGCCCATAACATCCACCTAAAAAAATTCAGGATAATTAGTTTTAACCGTGACTAGAACACAAGCTTTAACATATAATAACCTTATTTTTTGGGAGTATAAAGATCAACCACCAAAGGAATACCCACCTTAGTAACAACTCGAGAAATCTCATTTGGAGATCAAATAGAACGAGGTAAATCATGAAGCTTGATCAAAATAGGAATTTTAGTAATTTCATCATGAGATGGTCTAAACCCAGAAGACCATCTTTGCAAAATAAAGGGACATCCAAAAAATATCCAAACACCAAAAGGACATACATTTTCATAATCATTGGAAAAACTAAAATTATTTAAAAAGAAACCCTCACTTAATGTATGCAGTTTAAAGGTACCTATAACTTTCCAAGCTTTTACTATAAGGGCCAAGGGAGCCTCATAGGTAGGCCTTTTTCCCCTTGAATAATCGACTAATGCATTTCTCCTTTCCAAAGTCTCAGTCTCGATTTCCTTCCACAAAAAACTCAACACATCACTTGAGTCAGGCGGTGGAAAAAAAATGTGAAAATCCTTCAAATCTTTTTGTAATGAATAAACTATAGCCTTCCAATTAAGGTTGGATTGTAGAGGAGCTGAGGATGAAGAGGAGGGATGGCGGAGGAGCCCGAAGGCTCCATGACTAACAAGTCTGGCCAAGTTAAAGTCAAGAAAACCCTTCACAGAAGAAGTCCTAGATGGGCATGGGATTATTGCCAAAATGATAGCTACTCTCTCTCAAGAATATCAACTACTCGAGAGCACTGAAACTCAAATTTTAAATATTTTATAGTGATGATTTGTCATTATTTAACACAAATTCTAGAAAGATTTGTTATTGTTTGGAATACTTCCCATTATGGTTATATATCAGTATCTCCATCTCCATCTCCATCTAATCTTCAATTAGGTAAAAATTTAGCTAATTTTTCATCTCACTCTTTGGTCCATCAATCTCTTAGAGATGACTGATAGTTTTTATAAGGCAGTGAATCATCTTCTTACCTAGGTACAAGAACGCTAAAACCAATAAAATAACCAACTTTGATATCTACTACAAAGAGGGTTTGGCAGCCTAATTGTAGCCACTCTGCTCGTATTAGCCACAACTAAAGAATGTATAGTAGAGGAGTTGAGAAAAAAAATGGTAAATCTCTAATGGAGACTTAATCTGCCCAAAAATATACTCCAATAAACCCACATGAAGCGTCAGGGAGATCTGTAGAAGATATGATGAATCACCTAAAATAATATATCAGATGAATTTTGTTTCAAGTTCAAAATAACCTACTCGAACTTACTATCTTGAAAGAAGTAGATACCCCACCATGCATAAATTTTTAACACATGTTTAATCAAGCAACATTTTACTGTAATGTGATCAATAGTTTCAGCCACCTAACAACCCCATGGAAAACTCTGCAGTAATGAAACTCCCCTCTTATTCAATCAATTTAAAGTGGAAATAACATCATGCAATATCCTCCACCAAAACATACACGCTTTAGGATGAAGATGTAGCCTTCTAAGCAACTGAAACTAATCCTCTTTTCGTAGAAATTTTTACTGTTAAAAACTTGTCTAGATACACTCATGGAAATTGTAGAGAATATAAACTCAGAAACATTATCTTCTAATGTTGAAGCAATCAAAATTTGCAATCTGGTATGTGTTAATGAATTGACCAAATGATCTAATAACAAATCATGATTCCATTTCTTATTCTGAATAAGGAAATCTACCCTATTATCCTCTTGAATGAAAAGATTTATACAAGTAGGCCACTTTTGTAGAGGGGAGTTTAAAATCCAAATATCTTTTAGGATATTAATTGAAGCACCATTAACCACCTTCCACCTGATTGAATTACTAATAGCCATCCATCCATCCTAAATGATTTTCCTTATAATTGAGTTACCTCTCCTATATTTAGAATTCAACACATCATTTCCATCGAAATAGAATATATTTATGGATTTCTAGATAGCACATTCTAATCATTTTGCTAAAAAGATAAATACTCCATTAGATGGTCTACAAATTACCAATATATAATTCACCATTTCTTGGACATCTTAGTGCTTTATCTTACTCAAAATTAAGCTTTCTTGGATTTATTATATTTCACTTCTTTTAGAAGTACATTTTAACCACATAATTTATGATTTCCAAAGAGCTTAACACCTCAAAAGGCCTCTAAAATATTCAAACTTTATGGTTAACTATTTTATTTAAACTCATTTGACTTTAATCCATGCACCTTAATATTAAGTTAATCTTCTCAAATCACACTCCCTTGGATATAAAATTGCTAAAATTAGGGTTGGGAAGATTTTAAAATTAATTTCAAAATTTTATAGCCAACATACTAAGGTACTTTGAGGTTAAACATTCTATGTAAATTTAGGTTTGATTAGAAGGGTTTTTGATACTATATCAATTATATTAAAAATGTATTTCATATTGGTTAAGATGAGGCTGTTATGATTAGCACAAGAAGTTTAGTTGATAAAAAAAAAATTGTAAACAAAATGTATGATCAATTTTCACTCATTTAAAATTATGCTACAACACTTAACTATTTATTTAATTTAAAAATGAGTAATACCAAGACATAAATTTGTGTTTCTTGACTAGCTAAAAGCAAAACCTAATCCAAAATAAAAAATTTGTGGGTCCGAGGGAAATACTCTAACCCCCTTCATGGCAATTGTTCTGTTTTTCCTCCCCCATTCATTAATGTTTCTCCGGCTAGGCTCAAGGCCCCTCTCTCCCTCCTAATGTTTTCACCCCTGGACTAAACCATCTATCTAGCATTATCCACATCTGATTGATACCCTAGCCCAAACCATGGTGATCGTTCCATTTACCCTTTCCCTAATCTTCTCCGTTCCTCCAGCTAGGCTTGAGTTTCTTCTCTCCCTCCTAACGAGTTCACCTCTAGACTCCATTAGCTTTACACCATTTCCCCCAAACAATTGAAACTCTAGCACACCTAACAACCCCCCTATTCCTAATGCATCCCTAATTACAAGCATGTTCAATTTGAAGAATGTTTTATATTCTTATAACCAAACCTCAAATGATTTTATATAATCAATGTTTCCTTGAATGGTGATGTTATCTCATTCTCTGAGAAATAAATTGTAGGTAGTTCAAAGGAGTGGTGCTTATATCTCATCAATTAATCTACTAGACACTATTATTAATATGATTCCTCTCCAGCTTCCATATGCAAAACATTGAAACTAAAGGTATACTTCATATTCTTTCGTTAAGTGATGGGTTCTTCCTTTTAAAATCCTCCTCTCCAGATCCTCCTCTCCAGAGGATTTTAACATAACTTGGTCAACTAATGTTTGGTTTTTTTTGGGTAAGGCTTTTCTACTATAGAAATGATCTCCTAATTTTAGGCCTAAAAGGGAGGAGTTTACCTTTGTTTCAATATATATTAAATTACATAATTTGCACTTGCTTGACAGAACCTTGATGATATTTCTTGAATTGCAAGTTTGATAGGCTTTATATTGGATGTGGATGCTCTTACTACTGCTAAATTGTGTCTTTTATATGCTAGGGTTTGTGTCCAAGTCACAAGTAAAGATACTTACTAGGAATAAACTCATATATCAATAGTCAAGAAATTAATTTGGATGAGGATTCAATATGAATGGAGGCCTACTCCCTATGTAGGATGTGGTTCCCTTGTTAATCTTCATCTATTTGCCCCGTTAACAACCCATCACCTTGTGCGCCTACTTCTATTAATCCTTCTAAAGGATGAAGCCAAAGTTAGATTTTAATCAAACCATCAACCAGATCAATTACAGCTTTAATAAAGTCCCCCAAAATTACTCAACCTTCCATACCTGCTACACAACCTAATTCTATAATTTTTCTTCTTTTGTCCTTGGCTCTAGCTTAAAAGAGACAAGGAAAGCTTCTAGGACTTATATTCATATTCCTCTGCTCCCTAATAACCCCAATCACATTCCTAGATTAAACTAGCTTATGAAAGAATCCTCCACCTCTACCCCATCTTATTTACCTATGTCTACAGACCATGTGACCTCCCCTATTAAATTTTCTTTGCTTGAAGTGGATAACCCTAGTAAACAGAACCCCTCAGCTCTAATTCCTAGTAAAAAGACCCCCTATCCTGCCTCATGCTAGAGATATAAACCCTTTTAGCTTAGCCTCTATCCCTTTCTTCCCTTTTCAAGCTCCCAAAGCTCCTAGAAGTAAGCAAATCAATAAGTCCCACAAACCATCCTTCCAAAATCAATGAATCTACCAATGTTTGGTGCTTGGAAAGTTAGAGGGTTTAATAGCTCTGACAAAGTTTTATGTTGTAAATCTATTCTTTTGGTCTATATTTGTTGTGTTTTTTTGAAAAATATGATTCATTTGTCAGCCCTTACTAACCCTTGGTTTTGTGCATCCAACACTATTTTTTATATAAAGGAGAGCTATCATACTTTTGGTTATATAAATTTTGGTATAATCTGGGTTTAGTGAAATTCCTCTAAAATTAGTTTCATTATTTATTACATTTCTGATCAAATGATTTCTGGTTTTATTTCTATGGGGTAGCATATTTTGATCTTAATTATTGTAGAGCTCAATTTGATAAAGATGATGGGAAATCACTTCTTAATTATAATCTTTGTGATTTAACTTGCTTGTTTTTAATGCAGGTTTACATGAGATTTTTTCAGTTGGTAACTCCTATACTTAGTTCATTTAGAGAACTAATATGACAATTTATCTCAAGTTTGATAGAGCTTTAGCTAATGATGATTAGATTGATGTCTTCCCTTTCTTTCTACTATATTTTGTATCCTATGTGCTCTGATGACACTCTTATTATTCTTGATTTTGGATCTAGTCAAAAGATAATTCATAGATTTCTTTTCAAAAACTATTAGACGAAAAAGAATAAGTTTGGGAAGCTTTAATTGATGTCTTGGGCCAGCAAAATATGGGAAATTCGATCTATGCTCTTTATGCGATGCTTTAGCACCACAAATCCATTATTAAAGATAATACTTTGACAAGCTCTAACTTCATTTATTATGCTTCAAATCTTCATAATAAACAAAGTTCATGTCTTCATATGTTAGATCCTTATCTTTGTAACCTGTTGATTAACTCTTAATTTAAAGATATCAATTCTCAAATTATTGATTCTACTTCTCCTTGAGCTTCATGTATTACTCAAAGGGATAAGGCTAACTATCTCAAATATAGTGAAGATGATCTCAAAATTGTCTATGTTAGAATCAAGTCTATAAAGAATTCAAACAAATCTTATGTTATTCCTGTGTTGTAATATAATAATAGTTTCAATCGATGATATTTTATTAGCTAATGAAATTGTAAACGAGTCCAAGGATAAAAAAGTTTTTTGTTAAAGTGGATATTAAGAAAGCTTTTGATAGCATTGTTGACCTCATTTTTGACTTAGGTCATTCAACCCTTCAAAGATAAATCCTGAATCAGAGTCAGTCTTCAGTGTACGGCACACTACATCACACTAGACCCCTGATTTCAGACCCCGATCAAATCAAACTTTGATTGATTTCAAACCTTAACCAGATCATTCTAAACTCAATTTTAAGTGAATTGGGTATGTCCAATCACCCTAGTTGGGTCAAATCTTGGCTTGGTCAACCTAGCTCAACTTTGGTCAAACTGAGTCAAACTTTTGACCCTGGTCAAATCAAACCTCTCAAATCACCTGGATTGGTCAAAT
>JAJBZI010008188.1:0-10645 GCA_021234465.1 Dendrobium hybrid cultivar
AAAACTATAATTACAATTCACAAAGGTACAACTCTACAAGGATACAGCCCCTAGTCACTGCACTGTCTACACAGCCGTCAGCCAGGATATGAAATGAAATGATGGAGAAGAGAGCAGCAATCACCTGTAAAGGCTAGAAGAGAAGACATCAAAATCTAGTTTTCAAAACTTTTATGAACAGGAAGAGTAACCAGCAGTTAAGTTAGTAAACAGTAAACACATAGTAGTGAACACTAAACATCAAACTCAATACGTTGGAGCTAGATAATAAGCTCAGAAAAGAGTAGTCACTAATTTACTAACCTGGTTGCTATAAGAGACCATCCAAGGTTCAACAATACAAACACAACAGCCAAACATCATAACCTCCTAGCCGCAATTTTGAGTTTAGTGTTATAGAGTTATTGAGTTAGTTAGATTTACTGATTTAACCATAGGAAATGGCTCGTAGAGTCGCAGTTATGATTGTATGAGTTTGCTTGGGCATAATAGATGAACTAAAGGCTTATATGAAATAAGAAGTATTATCTTGGTTCATACTTAAACAGTAAACTCAACACAATGGAGCTAGTTAAGAAGATCAAATTGGACTTGTCACTAACTTGTTAACCTGATTGCTATAAGAGATCAATCAAGGTCCAAAAGTATAAACCCAATAGTCGAACAAATAGAACCGTCATTATTAATGGAAGTTCATAGGTCTGATGTTAAATAAACTTTGCTATTACATATTGATAATTGCAACTGTAAATATTTTTTTCTTTGAGAAATAATTTTTACAATCAGATCTAGTAGTATTCCTTGAAAATAATTGCAGATCAGGATGAAGATGGAGTAGAAGTGCTTTAAGACCCTCCCATTCGATACATTGGAAGGATAAATCATGCATAAAATTTTTGATTGATCAAACCTGCTATCATACATGGATAGAGAAGAAGAGAAAGAGGTATTTTGTAAAATAAGCTGCTCTATATCATGAATATCCCTTTTTTTACAATATCATGCATTCTCCTGCGCTTCTTAGTAAGACCTTCCCTACCACATGCTGCAACTTTAATATTAGACAGCTCATTAACATTTTCATCCCCTCGACAATTTGTTCAATTTCATCAGAGAAAAAGTCATCAAAACTATTAGAATCTTTCATCTATTTCAGTAGTGACGATAAAATAAAATAGAAAAATAACTATATAATGCTTTAAAAAATCATTAAACTACTACAGTCAACTAAACAAACTAACAAAGTTAATTCTCCGTGCTCCCAGGTAGCTTGATCATATCAGAGGGCTTTTCATGCAACTGTCCATGATATGAAAATACCTCCAATATAACTAGGCTACTTGGGAACTAGAAATTTTCTATGTGAGTATGTGAGAGAATGACTAACTAAACTCATACATGCTTCACAGAAGAGCAGAAGAATATGTTAGATCTAATTGTAATCCATTAAAAAATAATAGTAAACTATTAAGAAATGATAGATGATACATGTTAAAATTTTATTAAAAACATGTAATGATGCAATCAGTTTATGTCTCTGTGCTACACAACATAACAAAACTATTATATAAATAGAGATATTAGCAAATAAATTTTATTTCATGCTCCAAGATATTACAAAAAACTTCTACTACATATCTTGCATTAAAAGTAACTGACACTATCGAGTAAGAGTCAAAATAAGGATGAAGATCTTTGATACTAAAATAAGGAGGAAGAGATCAAAAGAGGGATCCTGTGGTGCAGCTGCTGTGTAGCTTCAATACAACCAAATTTTATCTAAAAAAATAATTTATATCTCAAGACTAATATTAGGAAGGAATATATATTTTCTTTCTCATTTTCATGCATGCCTTCAGTTGGTGGCTTCATGTTTCACAATATAATATACACTGGTACAAAAAAATAATAAACTAAACTTTTGATTTTTAAATCCAATCGAATGAAACTATGGAAAAAAAAAGTTAACCTTAAATAAATGATAGACAGTAGTTCTTACTTCATGCATGCCTTAATCACAAGTTAAACCCTAAAACATGATAGAAATAAAGAAACTGCTACAACAAAAATAATAAAATACGTAAGCAACCAAATAAAACTATGAACACAAAAAAATAATCAACCCTAAAGAAATGACAAACGGTAGTTCTTACTTCATACATGTCTTCATGACAACCTAAACCCTAAAACATGTACAAAAACAGAGAAACTATTACAGGAAAAATAATAAAATATGAAAGCAAACGAATGAAATTAACAAAAAAAAAAAACAATCAACACTAAAGAAATGACAGACGGTTATTTTTACTTCATGGCAACCTAAACCCCAAAACATGTACAAAGATAGAGAAACTGCTACAGAAAATATAATAAAATACGTAAATAATTGAATGAAACTAAGAAAGAAAAAAAATAATAAATCCTAAAGATAAGATAGACGGTGATTTTTTACTTTATGCATGCCTTCATGGCTTCTTGTTTCAAAATAGATAAAGAAAATACTATAAAAATGAAAATAAACTAAGTAGGAGCAAAGAAATACATACAATTATGTTAAAGAAAACACCCGAAAGTGATTCAGAAACCGTGCTTTATCCTTAAGCAGAACAGATGGACTGAAAACCCTAGTCGAAGAAAGAAAAACCTAGAGAGAAGAGAGACGAGAGCTAGAGAAAGAAAAATCAAGAGCGGCAGAGATGAGACGAGAGAACTTTTCGAAGATGAAGTGAAGATATGCGAAGCAGCAAGAGGATGCTCGATTTGCTATTATCTTCTCTCCATGCTCCGCGGCAGAGGCATTGCACTAGAGGCATCGATCCAGTCGTTCATCTATGTGAATCTCCCTCTCCCTCGGTACGTTGCCGCTTGCCAATTAAGGTAGCAAATGATGCATCGGAAGAAGCATGTGGGTCCGGGTCACTTTCGGGTCATTTTCGGGTTTTCTAGTCGATCTTGAACCCGACCCGGAATTTCAAACGGGTTGGTTCCTCCTACCCGAACTTGAGTTGTTTCGGGTTTCAGGTCGACACGACCCAGTTTTTTTCCTGTCATGTTTGGGTGGGGTTTCCGTGTCAGGTCGAAACTTACACCCCTACTTCAACATACTCATGAGGAGGCCATTCCCATATTATGAATGGCAAGGAAAAGGCCTTGAATAATCAATTTTAAATATGGTTTGTTAACGACATGGTTGCGATTAAGAAGTCCAACAGAGAAGTAAACATTCCTGGCTTCGTTTCAGTGATGAGAGGTCGAGAAAGAGGATTGTAAACTCTACTAAAAATGAAAGGGGGGAAAAAGGATAGCTCGCGAGCAAAGTTCAGAATTGTACTTGGGATTTGTCTTTTTGATCACCTGGAAGATCTCTTGTCATGATGGCTTTTTTCAAAGAAAGCACGGTATGGGACAATATTTCATTCTATCAAACTTATTCACTCTTTCACTATAGAATAGAATGTTTTTTTGGAGTGAGACTCGAAATTAAGGGATCTAACCACCTTCTTCTATAGATCTGTAACGTACGAACAATCTCTAAACTCACTTGGACGAAGGCAAGTTTATCAACCAAAGTGTAAGAAGTTGGTTATGTCAAATTAGAAATCTTTTCCTAAAAAATGGGAACGGTTTTATCATGAAAGATAGTGGGTGGACCGTGTTGCATAGAATCCAAGACATGCTAAATGAAAGAAAAGGGAATTAGAGATATGGCTTCAGCTACAAAGAACCTTTCCCCCTTACAATTTCACCAAAAGAAAACATGGCAATGATAAGATCGATAAGAGGAGCAAGTACAACATGATTAAGCAAAATGATTAGATTTGATGGATCATCGACTTCCATGAGAGTAATGAGGAGTAGACAATAGAAGGCCCATCATCATCCACTACAAGAATGTGAGAAGTCAAAATTTGGAGTAGAGGAGCGAACGATGTGATAGAAATATAAGTAGTACAAGTCTCCACAATAAGAGAGCCTTGGAAATAAGCCATCATGAGAAGAATGATAGCAAGGTGCTGTCAGCACAATTAGGAACCTTGATATCAAGTAAGCACTAACAATAGGGGTGAAGAGTTGGGGATAAACCCATGAACTCAAAGTGATGCCAGACATCATGTAGGAAGATGATGGACTATTATTGTAGAACATTGAGCTAATCAAGAAAAGGGAGGTCCAATTACAAGATTCAAGGCTAAGAGGGCTTCACTAAAGCATGGACTCAAGAATTAGAGTATTTTATTATTGTCTTTGTGTGAATGTATTGTCTCATATGTGGTTGTAGTAGTGTTTTTCTAAGTGTGATTGCATTTATGTGTTTTGTTATTTGTTTTAATTAACCCAATTGAATGACTAAGTTGGATTAGAGTGGTCGACCAAGTAATGCATTGGAGGGAGGAGTTGAGGTGGTTACATGATGGTTACACTAGTAGCCCTTCTCTTTTTCAATTTTGAAAATTACCTCTCAAGTAATGTTGTTTTAAATACTTCTAATCAGTGGAATGAAGATTTTACTATTAGTTTGCGATAGAAATTGGATGAAAGATCCATTGATTGGAGCTTGGCGTCCAGCCAAAATAGAGAGGTTTTGGTGAACCTCTATAGGATTATTACTTTGGTGCATAGTAGAATTTCGTTTATATTCTAATTTATGATTTTTTTTTTTTTGGTGTTTTGCTCTATCTATCATTCTCCACTCTATAAAAGATTAAAACCTAATTTTCCTAGCAATCTAACCCATCCAATTGGGGCTTTTGTGAGAATAGGCCAAATTTGGTCAATACCAACCTAGTTGCAAGTTTGCTTTCAATAGGATGACCTAAACTCCTCCAAAAGTCACCAAAAAAATTTGATCCATAGTATACATTTCCAATTTTGATTTTCATATGTTTATTGGGTTGTTTGTTCACAAATATTCAAAGTTCTAGAAACCCTAAGTCCAATTCAGCTTGTAACCTAGATGGAAATTTTCAGACCAGTCTTGGGGAAAATGTAGAAAAAAATATCAAATCTTCACCAAAATCTTCAAGTCATAAATAAACATCTTCCTCTTAAATTTAGCTTTGATTTCATGTTATTTGAACTTTTGGAGAGAAAGGTTTAGTGGGTAGAACCTAGGGTTATAGATTCTGGATTGGTTGCTAAAATGGGCAAGCCAACCACTAAAACTTTCCCACCTAATTCGACTCAAAATCAAACTCCACCAAATATAGCTTTGCTCTTCTAAGAATCATATGAGTGCACCCTATCCATTAATTTGATAACTTCAGTGATCTAACCCACACCAACCATCATCATACTTTTTGATATCAGAGCAAAGTTAATTGGTGGACAACATTGGAGGCGGACAGCAAGAGGAGTGAGAAGCTTTGAGAGGTATTTGCAAAATGTGGAGTTGACTTTCATAAAAAAGGGTAATGTCTATACATTGGGCTTGATATTATTCTTTTATTGATATTTTATTTTCCCTCGATAATTCTTATAGTAGATTATATGCTTGAAAGGTTGCAGGTGGTGAGAGCTGTTGTGAGGGATCGGTTGGAAGGGAAAAACAAAAACAAAGCAGTGTGGAGGAAGCTAGGGGAGGAAGAAGAGATAAGAAAACAACAAATACACAAACCAAGAGCTCCTATGAGCTGTTGGGTAGGTCATTCTTCTCTTTGGAACTCACTCTATCACCCAAACACTTAAAGAAACATCTCCAACTAGAATTTCATTCATTAGCTGTCCCTTATAAAAACACAAGGCCTCAACATACATAGGCCTCAAAAGCTAAAAAAGAAAAAGACCAAGTTGCCCTTGGTCACCAAACATGGAGACTTCCCCAAGTGGGGTTAAAGAAAGAAAATAAATAACTACACATAAACTCATGTGGTACAACTAAAAATACAATGACTCAATCGTAGCCATCGATCTTCTGTCTCGACAATGATAGACTCTCCATGCTCTGATGTCTTCATTAGTTCCTCTCCGTGAATGTGCTCATTCATTTTCAAGGATAAGAAACCTGTATTGAAATTCATTTATGTAACTCAGTTGGTAGTTTACAAAGCTTTGATAATGAAGTATGTTGATTCTTTTTTTTAATCATCAAAATTCGATTCATATTGATGCGTGAAGTAGACTACCCTTTCTAAATAATGACTTAGGGACATTATAAGTGGTAATGTGCGCAGTATTTAACATTCCTATTAATTTGTATGATTTTCAGCACGTCTTTCTTTTTGTTACTGTTAGTCATTGCTTTCAACTGTGAATGCTTGATGAACTTTATTTGGGCATCATCAATACTTTATTTCTTCTCTTTATTTTCGTTGTTTTGTTGTAGGTTTTGCATTTGTAAACTTGATGGGGTGAATTATTCTGATATTGATATTATTTTGTGTTGTTTCTGTAGGCAATGTATGAAGGTATTCTTGTAGACATACCATTTGCGACATTCTTCCTCAGCAAATTGAAACAAAAGTAAGGTTGAAGACCTCTTTAGTTGATCAATTTTACCATTTCATCAATTTCTCATAGGTTGTTTGTCTTGAAATAAGTTGGAATTGAAGGTATTCCTTATTGTCTGCTTTCAAATTTTTAGTTTTTATTTTTATTTTTCTTAACTACTCATTTTTAAGAGTTGAATGAACTTTTAAGCAAATTATCACATCTAGCTCCTGTCTAACTATGTTCGTCTTTAGTCTCCCTTATGCAAGCATTAATATAGGAATTAGTTTATTAATTTTGGCATGGCTTTTATGATTGGATGTCAACTTAAAGATAAACCCTCAAGTTTTTTTGTGGGATTGGGACCAAGAACAACAGAAGGGCAACAAAGAAGTCAGTAACATTCAATTCGATGTGGCCAATTGTGATAAGCTGGATATTTGGTAAAATTATAAATATAAAGTGAAAATGATCATATTAGAGATATAATGGGAGTAGCATGTAGTGAAATTAATATGTGAAATAGACTTGTAATTTGAATATGTACAACACAAAGTCGTGATGTTGAAGCATTTGTAAAGGAAACTGTGACTACTATATATGACTTATTAGTGGTGTCAAGTAGGTCTGACTTCTCATGTAGCATTAAACAACAATGAATGGTGGAGAATTTACAAAGCTAGCCATAAATAGTTGGGATAAAGATAGTGGTTATCTGCTTATATATAAGTACTTATCGTTTCTAATTTTGAGCTTCATTTCCATTTTTTTGTTGGTCCATGGTTGTTCAAAAGAATTGGCTTAGAGCTTCATATAGCAAATACTCAATAGAAACAAATGGACAACTAGAATTCATAAGGTTGACTGCCAATTATTGGTACAAGGCTAATTATGATGATGATTATTCCTAATCTTGAAGACTTGGACTATGGTGGATAAGATGGAAAGGAAGCTTGTTTTGGACAAGTGTGGGTAGCTATGATGTAAAAATATGGACACAACACAACACGAATATGGGACACATCAATTATTGAAAATATAGGACACAGATACGGGTTGGACATGGAATTATAATTTTTATGTATTAAAATAGTATATATAAATTGAATAAGCAAAATATTTAGAATAATTGAGAAATGATAAGTCATTTAATTTGGATTTGTGCTTAATATGATTAATATTATGATGTCGATAGTCGGGCATCAAGCATCGAGAGGAGAAACGATAATGTTGAGAGTTGGCCGTTGATGTTATGCAATGGACATCGGACGTCAATGCCTAGACAATGTCGATCATTAATATCTAGATGGCGTCAATCATTGATGAGATGATGTTGGACATATATGGGATGTCTAGATGGCGCAGGGATGTGATTGTGGGTGCAAAAATTATTGGTGTTGAATGCCAATATCATGATATCGTCAGACTTCGATAGTGAGATGATTTTGAAATCTTGATGTTGTGACAACATCATATGTCAATGTTGAGATGACTTCGGATATTATTGTAAAACCCTAGTTGTTATGTAACCCTAGCCATTGCTAAAATGAAGAAATGTTAGCTGTTAATTATAGTTTTTTTTTTGGGTTTCATTGTGTATCTTATCTTAGATATCTTTAGTAAATCCTACACCCTTAAGCATCCTATGAAAAATACCTATGCATGAACTATAAATTTTTCCAACATCATCAGAAACTGCACTGATAATCTCCGATGAAATTTGTTGTTCTTTTAGCCAGCAATGATACTTTGTTTTTTGGTTTGACCTTCCACTTTCAGATGATTCATGTATGCCACCTAAAGAGGTCCAATGAATCTCTCATAATCTCTCAAATTATTACCGTCATCCTGAAGGAGATGTTTATCAACCCCGAAGGATTTGATGGTGACTATTTACCAATTTTATGTCAAGAGTTCTACATTTCATTAGCGGTTGATGACTACATTAAACATTTAAGGACTAAAATTTTATCAACTGATGTTTTGAAGGTGAGCTGATATCGTTCTCTAAATTCATTGGATTTGCATTCGGGGGTGTGTAATGATGAACACAAGTTTGCTTTAAGTTTAGCAACACATTAGTCTATGATCCTATCGATGTATGGAAGGATAGATAGGTAGGTTACTGTTAGGATTACAAATATTTTGGAGAAAGCATGTTTGCTTTAATGAGGAGTATATTTTACGTTAAGCTAAATGCGACAGCAGAACTATCACTGTATTGAGGATAAATGGGTAGGTTATTGTTAGGATTACAAATTTTTTTTTCTTCAGAAAGCATGTTTGGTTTAATGAGGAGCATATTTTACGTTAAGTTAAATGCAATAGCAGAATTGGACCCCACCCCAAAAAAAAATTTTTTTTGAGAGAGAAAGACTATTCTTGTCAAGCTTTTTATATCTTATATAATTCATCCACATTTTCTATTGACCAAGATTTAAAATAAATTTCAAGTAATTAAATAGGAAATTGCATGTTAAAAAAGGAGAACGAGCTAATTTAACTCACAATCATCCAAAACTGTGTTAGGATTCTCTAAAAAAATACTACCCAGGAAGAGAGAGAGAGGTGTTCTTTTCTTAAAAATGTTACCGATGAGGATGCATTCTTAGTAAGAGTTCTAAATGTTTGTCTAACATTTTATCGAATATTTTCTGATTCAAGGTAATGCCTGATTGTTTTCACTTGAGCATTTAAATCGTTAGGTTCGTGATTAAGCTTCTAGTTAGATTGGTTATGATGCATGCTGTTTCATTTATGTTAACTACTGAATTTTCTGTCATATTAGGCACAATTATTTGAATGACTTGCCTTCACTTGATCCAGAATTGTATCGTCATCTTCTCTTTTTAAAGGTGATTTTTTTTAATGATCTCTTTACTCTTTTTTTTTTTTTTTTTTTTAATTTGCTCTGAACATGATTAGCTCCTTATGGCTGTCATTAGTTGCAAATGCATTTCTATGCTATTAGTTAGATGCTGCATTTTACCTTTAAGAAATTCATGTTACGTTGAGAAGCAATAGCCTGGAAACTATTGTTTGTTGCTTATACATCATACTTGCATTTCTTCCAATAATGGTTAATCTAATTCTTTATAGATCTATGCAAATTTTTATTTTCACAAAACTTTGATAATTGTTGCAGGGATGAGGATGCTCAAGTGGATGAGTGGCTTCACTATTAGACACAGAATGTGAAATAAGCATATACGTGAGAAGGTTGGAATAGCTTTAGTGGTAGATATGATTAAAGAGAGCCGCCTTAGATGATTTGGTCACATAAAATATCAGTCTTCCGATGACCTGGTTAGGAGAGTAAATGTATTAGATTTGTCCCATATTAAGAAAGGTAGATGTAAACCTAAAAAAAAATATAATTAGAAAGTATTAAAAATTATTTTTTTATTAGATTTAAATGAGAATTTGACTCTTAACAGAACATAATGGAGAAAAATGATTCATGTAGCCGACCCCATGTTTCAATGACTCAGTTAAGAGAGTAGATGTATTAGATTTGACCTATGTTAAGAAAGGTAAAGGTAGACCTAAAAAGATTTTATTAAAAGGTATTAGAAATGACTTTTCCTTATTAGATCTAAATGAAAATTTGATTCTTAATAAAACACAATGGAGAAAAATGATTCATGTAGCCGACCCCATGTAATGGGATAAAGGCTTGATGTTGTTGTTGTTACAAAACTTTGATAAGGGAACTGTTTCTACATGATCTACCCATCTGGAAAAATTCATGTGATGTGAGCGAAAAATTTGTTAATGGAAGATGAGCAAGAAATTTTGCTGGAGATCTGCATTTTCTTTAACTAGAGCACACTAGCAATTTATAAATATGACAAATATTTTAATCAAAAGAAGTTCTGTATGTTAATGTGAGATTTTGAAAGGGTATGCTTCATAAGACATGGGATTGTTTAAGCTAAAATCATTATTATATTTTTTAATTTAAAATGTGTAATTCACTCTACTTATGAGAAGATCTGGATATAGGAGGTTTCACTAATTTTGTGCTTATTTTATACACAACATGTGAAATTTCTAACGAGGTTGATCGCATAGTAGTTCTATTTTTTTATGGGCTTGAATATTTTCATATTTGATAAATTCAAGGAGATTAAGGAAATTCTGAAACATAGCAATTATTGCTGGGATGAACTGGATGAAGCTGAAAGCCAGGTTCAAATCGGCTTTTCCACATACTATT
>JAJBZI010008426.1:0-13898 GCA_021234465.1 Dendrobium hybrid cultivar
AGGTGAGGGTAAATGCAGGAAAGTTAATAATTTTATCCTCTCTCCTCTTTTAGTATGCTTTAAGGTCCCTCTAGGTTAAAAATATGGTAATCTCCTCATAATCTATGGCAATGGGCAAGGGTTTAGGTACTCATTTCCATCAAATTGGTCTTTGGAGGCTTGGAAGTCTTTATTGACAAAAATAAGGGTGAAGGAGATCTGCTTTCTTCTAATAAAGACCCACACATTTTGGGGCTTATTCGTATTGATGAAGAAATCTTGGAAAACTAGTACTTAAGCATTTTGGGTTGAACAATTGGGAAATCCCAACTTTTTTATGATTAAGACCAAAAGTAAACAACCCCCCCCAACTAAAAGTGAACCTGAACCCCTTCATACCAATAATGTTCTTAAGAGCAATTCTAAAAGACGGGGATCATTTTACTAGCTAGGAGAAAACACAACTTAAGATTCTAGAGCACAAGTGAAATGGAATTGAACAACCCATTTTCTTTTTATAATCTTGATGGCACTGCAACACTAGCCTTTGTAGCACTACAACACTGAGTCAAATTGTTCACAATATGTACTGGCACTATAGCGCTGAAGATATGTAGTGTTGCAATGCTGACTTTGGAACTTGTGATCATAAGTTCTTTGATCAGGAGACCATTGCAATGCTCAATATGTTGTTGCAATGCAATGCTCAAAGTGGTTGCCGCCATGGCACTTCAACTATCATATTTATAGTTTAATTGAGCACTACGACTCTCAACGGGTTTGAGCATTATTGGAGAGCTCAATGCCACATCACAACATTGTAGGTATTGCAGTGCTTTATGTGGCAATTTGGCATTGTGGTGCTTTGTTCCTTTGGCTGTGGTGTGATTACATTAAATTAATTTTTTATAATTATAATGGCATTATAGCTCTTCAAACTCAATGTTGTGGTGCTAGATTTTTTTTTTTATTTAAGCTCCAAAAACACAAGATAAATTCTAACACACTCAAAACTTTCAAAGGACATAGTTCAAATCTGACCAAATGGGTTTATAAATATAAATATAACAAGATTCACACATGATTTCCTCACAAAAAATAAGAATAATTAAATGGGTTATTCCCCAAGAAGTGATAAAATTATAATGTTCAACTAACCATCACATCCAAGATAATTCAATTCCACTTAACTTTTTAGGTAATAAATTTCTCCTCCTAAGTATGGTTTCAACCTTTGACCATTAATCATAAAGATTTGGTGGTTTTACTATCTTTTATATCTGGAGATCCATAAGGATACACTTAATGATAGTGAATGAGCTTGACTACTTGGACTTAAGCTTCCCAAAAAATAATTTAAATCTTGAATTATAAAATAGTACTTCTTATGAGGCTTAAATTCTTTCTTAATGAGCTTACAATCATGCCATTTTTTAATTTTCTCCTTATATTATTTGGCATTCTCATAGGTATATTTATAAATTTTCTAATTCATTTAACTGTATTGATATTTTCATTATAGCATCCTTAAGATTGTAATTTAATTCTTTCACCACCTAATAAGCTTTATACTTTAACTCTAATGGCAAGTGGAAAAATTTTCCAAAAATTAATTTAAAGGGATATATTCCAATTATGATTTTATAAGTTGTTTTGTAAGTCCATGGTGCATTATTCAGTCTTAATGCTCAATCCTTTCTATTTGGAGTCATAATTTTCATTATAATTATCTTAATCTCCCAATTATGCATTTCATCTTGACCACTGGTTTGAAGATGATAAGCAGTTTCTACTCTAACTTTATTTCCATAATTTAAAATTAATTTCTCTACTCTCTTAAATGACTACTCCCATCACTAATGATGACTCTAGGCTCTCCAAATCTAGAAAATATATTTTTTCTTTAGAAATTTTTTACTACATGAGCATTAGTTTCATTATTTCTTCTATCCACTTGGAGACAGTCAACTACTATTAAAATGTATTGACTTCCATAAGAGTGAACAAAAGGACCCATGTAGTGTAATCCCCAAACATAAAATTTCAACTTCTAACTTATAATTAAGGGCCATTTCATTTCTTTTTGTGATATTAGCTACCCTCTAACATCAATCACATATTTTAACATAATCATTGACATGTTTAAATAGGTTAGGCCCATTAAATCTAAATGAAAGAATCATAGAAGCAGTTTTAATTCCTCCAAAATGCCCTCCATTCTTGAAATCATGGCATTGACTAATAATGGGTTTCATCTCATCATCTGGGATACACCACCTAATGAATTAATCTTTACGCTTCCTAAATGACTAAATAAACATTGTGCATAAATATGTGCCTTTGTGTGTAAGTCATATCAACTAGAATTACTCCACTAATAATAATGCTAATAATGTCCGCATACCAAGGCACACACAATAAATGCTATGTAAGTATCTTATCATTATGGAAGAATTCATTATCATTATGCTTAGCATCTTCTCTCTCTAACCTATACAAATGAATAGTTATCTGATTCTCAGATCCTTTCCTATCATGAATCTCTTAATCAATTTTCTATAGTAATAAAATCCATCTACTTAGTTTGGGTTTAGCATCTTTTTTGTTAACATGTATTTAATGGTAGAGTATTTAGTAAAAATAATAACTTTGGTGCCCATTAAATATAATCTAAACTTGTAGAAGATAAAGGCTATCACTAGCAACTCTTTTTTTATGTAATTAATTCATGCATCATTTTATGTTTTACTAGCCTAATAAATTGAATGAATTTTTTATCATCTTTGTCCTAATATTTGCTCCAATGGTATCGTCACTAGCATCACACATCAATTTAAAATTTAGAGACCACTGAGGTGAAATTATGATTGGTGCATTAATTAAGAATTTCTTGAGTTTCTCAAAGGATGCTAAGTAGTTAGAATTGAATTGAAAAGGTGCATCCATCCCAAATCAATGGCATAGTGCAATAGTAAATTTTGAAAAATCTTTAATAAAATGTCTATAAAATTTAGCATGACCTAGCAACATGTGGACTCACTTAAAAAAAGTAGGAGGTGAAAAATTCTCAATCACTTAGATCTTCACCTTATCATCCTCTATACCTCTCTCAGAGGTTTTTTATCTACGGATAATGCATTTTTTCACCATAAACTAGCATTTCTCCCAATTTAGGAAAATGTTAGTTCCCTCGAATCTCTTCAATACCAAAATTGATCTAAAAAAATGTCAAAAGTTATTCCAAAAATAAAAAAATTATCCATGAAATGTTTAATGCCCTGTTCTATTGAATCATAAAATATTAAATATCAACGTCATACATCGTTGAAGTATTATAGGGGCATTGCATAATCTAAAGGGTAATCATCTAAACAATAATGTTCCATAAGAACTTATGAATGCCATTTTACCCTATTCTTTTGAGGCAATGAAAATTTGATGGTATCTAAAAAAGATATCTAAAAATTAATAGAAATGATACCCATCTAATTTATCAATCATTTGATCAATAAAGTGCAAAAAGAAATGATGCTTTCTATTGGCTTTATTAAGTTTACTATAATCAATGTAGATCCTCCACCCTGTCATAGTCCTAATAAGAATAAGTTCATTCTTCTGATAGTTAATCTTACTTGGTTTTGCACATAGTGAATTAGGCTAACCCAATCCTTATCAAAAAAAGGATAAATGACCAAATCTAGCCAAATTAAAATTTCTTTCTTCACTTCTTCTTTCGTAATTAGATTTAACCTCCTTTACTAGCCAGCCTTAGGTTAGCTGGCTCCTTTAACAAAATCTTATGCATAAAAATAGATGCACTAATCTCCAAAATGTTAGTAATAGACCATACAAATGCTCTCTTATGCATGCAAATCAATCTAATTAACTTACCTTCTTTGATCTTCTTTGAGCTTAATAAATATAATAATAGATAAAGTTGACTTTTATCTTAGGAGGACATACTTTAAATGAGCAGGCAAAGTTTTTTGGTTCAAGAGTAGGTGCCTTAACTACTGATGGGTTCAAAAGATTCTCTAGGGTTGATTTATCCAATATTTTAAATCTCTCCTTAAACATCCCCGGCGTTTCACAAATTAGTTGTATAGAATATCCATCTACCTCTCCTATGTCATCCTCAAACGATGACATATCTGAATGACTATCACCTAACAACTCATTCATAATGTCCTCAATATAGGCATCAATAAAATCCACTCTATAATAATACTCACTCCCATCCTTAGGAAACTGCATAGATTTTAGGACATTAAAAGTGACTTCTTGATCCTAAGCTCTCATGATCAACTCTCCCTTCTAAAAATCTATCATCACCTTACCAATGGATAAGAAATGTATACCCAATATGATAGATATATCCCAGTCTTCCTCCATATCTAGAATAATAAAATCTATACAAAAAATAAACTTATCTACCTTAACCAAAACATATTCTATTACCCCATTTTGGATAGGTGAATTAATATTAAGCTTACTATAGGGTAACAATGGTAGGTTGCACTTCTTTTAGGTCTAATCTTTAAATATGGACAAGGACATGAGATTGATACTAGCACCTAAAACACGTAGCACTCTCCACTAAAAATTATTTCCTATGGCTATCAAGATGGTGAAATTATTAGGGTTTTTAAGCATCTATGGGATCTTTTTTAAATGATGGTACTACATTCTTCAGTAACAGTTACTATTTCAAAGAATCATAACTTCCACTTTTTACTCAAGATATGTTTCATGAATTTGGCATATGTAGTCATATGCTCTTGAGCTTCTTGAAAGGGTATAGTAATTATTAGTTTGTTAAACACCTCCAAAAATTTAGTGAATTTCCTATCAAATCTTTGGTTAAATATTCTCTAAGGAAAAGCTGGTGGTGGCCTCTCAACTATCTTTTAATTGGCTTTTCTATTTCCTTAGTGGGTTGACATTATTCCTTAGGCTTAGTAGGCTATAATGGTTCTTCCTCAAGATTTTCTTCTATAGGCTTCTCCTCTTTCCTAACCACTTCCTTTAATTTTCTTCCACTCCTCATTTGAATGGGCTTATAATCTTCTTTACCTTTTTCTTTTGGATTTACTTCATTTTTACTAGGAAAGGTTCTCTAGGGTCTACTATTCAAAGATCTTGCTAACTACCATAACTAATTTTTAATATTTCTAATTGTAGCATTTTGGCTTTATAATTGAGTACCCATTTTCATAACTAGATCTTTTATTATAGAAATTTATCCTTGCTTTGATTATTTAGGTTAAATCCAAGTAAATAATTTGGCATTGGGTTTGCATAGTTTTAAGGAGGTGGGTTCTAGCTTCCTACTTGATTTTGTTGGCTAGAATTCCAATTATTACTCCAGGTATAATTGGGGTGTTTTTTTCAACCTGGGTTATAAGTATTAGAGAAATGGTTATTAGTTCTATTATTGATGACATTTAAAGATTCTACTCCTTATGCATTTGGATCACTAGAGGGTCCAAACACTCTTTTATACCGGTAGAGGTATACAAGGGATGAACTAACTCCAATATTATCCAATTTTTTTATATATGACAACTACTTATATAGTTAAAATTGGTAAGGCATCTGATTCATACATTCGAGCTACCTTTCTAGAGTTTACTCTTTCATGTGTCCATTGGAAATTATTTGTGCCATTTCTTCAAACAAAGCATAAGCTTCATTGAAGGATTTTGACATCAGAGATTTACCAGCGGTTACATATATAATAGATCTAAGAGATCCAACATGGTCATTGCAAAAATTGGAATAATAAGCCAATCAAGTAATGCATGATGGGAACACTTATTAGGTAATTCTTTGAATTGTTTCGAAGCTTCATAAATTGACCAACCAACTAACTGGGTAAATGAGATGATATCATTTTAAAGTTTTGTTGTCTCAGATGGGGGAAAATACTTGGATAAAAATTTGTGAGCTATGTCATTCTAGGTAGTGCTTGAGCCCAGGGGTAAAAAGTTTAACCAGATCTTAAATTTATCTCTTAATGAGAAAGAAAATAAACTAGGTCTAACTGTATCATTAGATACAACATTATATTTAAATGTAGCACATATCTTCAAGAAACTAGCTATATGTAATTTTGGATCTTCTATAGGTGTTCTCCCTTACTTAGAATTTTGTTTCATTTGAATTTTTATAGGTTTTAATTCAAAGCTATTAGCCTGAATATTGGGTATATTAATGCTTTGGTGAATACCCTCAACCATAGGATTATTATATTTCCTAAGTATTCTAGGTTAATAATTTTTCTAAATGGGTTCAACCATTCTTAATTATTTTTGTAATTTTTAGATTTTCTATTTTTTTAAGTGTTCTTTCAATTTCAAAATCAAACCAAATTTCTTACAATTTTTTATTATTACGCATGCAACAATAACAAGCTCAAAATAAAAATGTAACACACAACATAGTTGAAAAGTTAATAATTTAATTATTCTAACTTTTAGTAGCATAAGATAACAATGGAAATACAAAGAAAGTATAATAAAATTATAGATAATATTAAATCAATGATTCATTTAGCAATAAAAGTGTAATAGAGGATAATTAACTTCAATCCCTCGCAATGGCACCAAAAACTTTAACACCACCTAACCACACACTACTATTGCTTTGATTAAGATTTATTAAGTTATGGTGTGTACTACGAAAGTATACATATCATGCAAAGTAATAATGTGATGAGAAAAGTATCATTCTCACGAGGATTGGAAATTACCCTAAAATTATTATTATGCTATCTATAAGAACCTCTATATTTAACTTATCAATTGATTAATAAGGTGTGATGCAATTAAAAGAAAAAGGTACTTATTTAGTGATAAATTCAATATTTTAAATAATTTGAACTTATGATATTGAAAAATACATGCTTGCAATATAAAGATTCTTTTTAATGTTGCTGTGAACTAGAGCATAAGTACTCATCATCTTTATAAAGCTTATTATAGTATTAGCTAATATTCCTGTCTACAAAGTTACATTTGAAATCTTCTATTTATTCTTCTACTCCATCGAGGTTATAAATCACACTATATTTTAAGTTCATATAAGGCCTTTGCATAAACTAAATTAAGCATAAAAGATTTAAAAACAACAATACACAATTTATAAAATTATAAATCTACTCTATAAAATTCATGGTTTTTAAAGTTTCATAAGCTCAAATAAAATCTTCTAGCTAGACATAAATGTGAAAATAAACATAACAAACATATTAATTACAATATAAAAGTATAAGAGTTTAAGAAAATTAATAGGAAAGAAAAGAACCAAAAATCCTAAGCTAAGCAGTGCAGACTCCTTGCACTCCTTCTACCTTTACTTAAACTTAAATAAAACCAACTCAATAGGTACAAATGGCTAGCCTCCACTAGAAGTAGCTTTACACACTCTCACATGTACTCACCCACATCTCCCCAACTAGCCAAACCCCTAAAAATAATAATAGGCTTCCTGTTTATAGAATTTCAAAATAACTGAATTAAAACCTTGACACTGAATAGCTGGCACTACAACACTGCTCAATCAATGTGTTGGTTTACCATTCATAGCATCAGTTCACTTGTACAAGCATTCCCAACTATTTTCTTTGATGGTGCCAGTACAATTTGGCATTGTGTCACTCGATCTGGTGTTGCCTACTCTACGGGTAATGCCTTAGTGTAAGCTCTCCATTAATAATCTAGGACTTCTACCACTACGACACCCATATGGTGGCAATGTGGCATTGAGGGAAAATATAGTATTGTGGTGCTTAATCTATGGCACTACGATGCTCCTTCAATTTTGAGAATTTTAATTTTCTAGCATGATAAGATAGGATTAATAAATATTTTTACATGAATAAATGCAATTTAGAATATAAAATATTTTTCTTATCACTTGAGTTCATGGGTTTAACCTACTTAGGCCAACCTAAATGGGTTGGGTCACTCAAGAAATCTTACTTAGGGTTTTAGTCTTGAAATGACCCAATTAGGTTAAGTTTGAATATCGTATGATTGGTTTTGGTGAAGGGTACTAAGGGTATATACTTTAGAGGCTTTTTGAGCAATTGGGTTACCATGGTCAAATGGACATGACTATAGGTTAAGCATGATATTAAGTAATTAAATGACGAACTAGGATCACTTGAGCTCAGTGATAAGCCTAAAGTTCAAGGTTTGACCTAGGGAATCAATAATGGGTACTAGAAGGGCAATTAGGAATTTTTCCTAACCATGGTCAATGGGTTGACCATAGCTTAAGCATGAACCAAATTGCCCCTAGAATGGAATAGTTTTAGTTGGATTAAAATCTGAAGTTAATACATTAGGTTTAGCCTAACATGAACCTTAAATGTATTTGATAAATGTATTTGATAATTTTGGTAACAATAATCAAATGGCCTGGCCATTAGCGTAGCATGCTTCTAAGTGTATTTAAAATTATTTAGAGTCATTTAGAACCAAAGTCAAAGCCAAGTGTTAATTTTGAATGCTTAAACTAAAATTTAGGATTTTATGATTTTTGGTTCAACCATGAGTTAAACTTGGTCAAGGGTCTTGAATATTGGTCAATCATGAAACCAAATAAACCTAATATGCATTAAAATAATTTGGAATCAAAGAAAAATCTACATGGTCAGGTTTGAAAATTTTTATTAGGTTTATATTTCTTTTAGGATTTAGATCAAACTTGGGTTGATCATGGACAAAAGGTTTCACCTTGAACCCAAGTTAAAACATTCTTAATCATGGATTAAGAATATTTAGACTCAAGTCCCAATTCAAATGGCCATGATTAGTTATTTTTGTTGAATTATAGGTTGTGTTAACTTCGATGAAATATTTTGACTAAGGGTCAAAGGGATTGACCAAGACTCCTCACTACAAGGGATAATTCCTAAAATGGATCAACAATCTCTAAGAAGAGTCCTATAGTTAAGGATTATCTAGGGTATGAACTAGGGTTAACTTGATGAGGTCATTTAACTACCTACATAAAGTCACTAAGGGGTACCTTAAAGTTCCTAAGAGGTTCTAGGTTTATTAATGGTTATTTGGGCTATGCATAATCAAATCAAACCCATGAGGCTCATTTAGTTATGTATTTAAAATTTAAGCTTTGTATTGACTTCAATCTTATACAAATAGAATTTGTAAAATATCGAAGCACTTCCAAATGTGTTTAAAAGGTTTAGGATAATCTCCTAAGGGTTCTAGAAACTTCATAGGGCAAATTAGGGTTCACTGAATCCAAGAATTCCAAGGGTCATATAAGGAGAAGTACTCTAGGATTTTGGATTTTCTAGGGTTTGCCACATTTAAACCATTACTAGTGTATATTAAAGTGATCCACAAGATCTAAAAGAAACAATTTAGTAAAATAAACTTGCAAGGAAATTTTTAATTTTTAGTTAAATTTGATTTTAAATTTTGATTAAATAAATATTTTAAATTTATGTAGTTGAATATTTATTTTTGCTTTAATTTTATTTAAATTGATTTGATTTTATTGGTTTGGATTTTAACTTTGGGAATTAAATTAATTTTTGTATTTGATATAAGATTAGTAGTATCTATGAAGGTTGGAAACTACTAAAGCTAGATTAAAAGTAATAGAAATAGGGTTAACTAGAAATATGCAAGAATATATCTAGGAGGACCAAAAGTAGGAGAGATCCTAAGGTCATTCTTAAGCTAACTATTCCAATTTTTGTCCATTAAATAAACTATATAATAATAGAACCAACAAAATTAATGGAAATCAATCCAAAGAAAAGACATGAATGTATTTTACTAAATCAATTATAGCATAATAACATGTCATTAAGCTAAAAAAAGATTTTTTTCTAAGTATTTTTAATGGCTATATTAGGAGGTCATCTCAATAACTTGGGTTCCTACCTAGATTTACTAAATAAGGACATATTTTATTAAATAAAATGTTACAAAATAAATCAAGGAAGACCTAAGGAGGTGAATCAATTTATGCCTAAGCAACGTTAGGCTAGATCCTAAGGTTTCATTTCCTAAGGGATTTCAATGGCTCCACAAGATATAACTCTTATGAATTTAGGGTCCTCCAAAGATTTGTTAGATAATTCCCTTATCTACTGATTAAAATGTGGCAAAGAAGATCAAGAAATTCATAAAGAAGGTTAACCTATGGATGTCAATGTGGGGTTAGAATAGATCCTATGGTTTCTTAATAAATATACTAGGAGGAGATCTCAAGAACCTTGGGTCCTACCTAGATTCACTAGACAAGGACTTATCTTTTGAATCAATTATAGTATAGTATATCAAGGATATTATAAGAATGGTAGAATGAAAGTTGCCTAAGTAGGGTTAAAATAGATCTAAGGTTTGTTTTCCTAAGGGGTTTCAATGGCTATACTAAAAGGAGGTCTCACATTCCGAGGCTCCTACCAAGATTTACTTGATAAATCCTTGATCCACTGAAATAATTATGGCATTGTAAATCCATGAAATGCATAAGGAGGTGGATTCATGAATTCATAAGTAGGGTTAGGTTAGATTCTAAGATTTTTTTTCTTAAGTGTTTTTATTGGCTACACTAGAAGGATGTATCAAAAACCTAGGGTCCTACCAAGATTTATTAGTTAAGGCCTTGATCAAGTGAATAAGTTATGGTATAGTATATTAAGAAACCTAAACACATGGAACATGAATACCAACAAACACTACAAAAATCCAAAACTATAGATAGGGAGTTGAAAGGCATACCAATCCTGAGAAATGAGAAGACATTAAATTTAATATTTTAAAAGATTTGTTTTAAATTTCACTTCTTCTCTACTTTTCATAAATGTCCTTAAGAATAATCTCTAAATGCTCTATTGGGGGCATAAGCTTTCATACATATCTCATTTTTTAGAGAAAAGGTGAAAGAAAGTGAATAATTAGATAATCTTTGATAAATAAAGTTTATCAAATCATTTCAATTACTTACAGGAATAATAATTTTATTAGATTTTTTATTTTAAAATTTGATGTTTAGGACATGTTTATTAGGGAAATTTTAGAGATTCAACGTAATTTTCTTACAAAAAAAATATTTGATTAAACCTATACTTTTGAATAGAATTATGCATAATACTTCTTATGGTAACCTTTACTGATAGAAAGCACATGACATTCACCTTTAAAATAAAAAAAATTAATACGACACTTTTTTGTAAACTTTCTCCTCCAGAAACATACCTTCTCTTATATACTCAAAATTGCCTCCATATTATGATACGCAAAAATAAGACTTCAAAGAACTAAGACTAAGTCTCCCACCTAAAATTTTCTAGGATGGACTAATTTTGCATGAGCTTATGCCATATGTTTTGTATATAACATGGATTCTTATTGGGTTCATATGCACTTCTCTTTTTGACCATCAATTTCTTCCTACTAAAGTTTGACATTTTGATTAGAAGTCATTTTAATATTTATCCTAATCCTTAGCAAGGAAAGCTGTACCTCAAAAGGAAGAACAACTTTTGCCCAAAAGATTAAGGAAAATAGAGTGGATTTAGTTTTTTTTTTCTATATATAGTCCCTTATGCCCTAATACATTAGCTACCTTTTTTGTGCCATTACTTTATATTCTTATCAAGAATTTTATTTAGGATTTGAACTATTATTTAATTGAATGCCTTAACCAATCTATTTTTCAGAGATTAATAGATGGTTAAGTATTTCCATTTAATGTTATGCCTTTTCATAAATTATTTATTTTGGTGCTTCACAAGAAAGAACCATTATTGAATATAATTTGATGAGGAATATCAAATCAATACACAATATTTTCTCCACAGAGTTGGATGATATGGGGTTGTTGAATGACTTATGCCCACTTAGAGAAATAATCAAACATAACCAACATGAATTGATGACCCTTGTAAGAAGGATGGTCAATGGAACCAATAATATCCATACCCTCACTCTTGAAGGGCCACAAAGGTATAATAGTGTACAATACATTGGCCGACAGATACAAAATTACATCATGTACTTGGTATTGATGATAATGAAGTGTAATATCCAAGCAATAACTGATTATTGGCAACTAGTAGTAACCCAAATTTCAATACCATTTTTGGGCTAGATTGATGAGCACTACATAACCCAACATACACCTTGATCATGATTTTATGGGCTTCATATTTGCTATAACAATGCAACTGCATTTGATTGAATGATTGATGGTATAAAGTGTAATTGGCCAAAGTGTAAGAGAGGGATCTCTTCTTGATCTAAATAGCGATAAGTTTTTCTTAAGGGATTAGGTTTTTACAAATAATCAATTAAGAGTTGTCTCCAATCAATCACTTCATCATTTTTAATAAAAGCAATCTTGCCATTAGTGTCAAATGTCTTAATGTATTTTAAATTTATATGAGATAAAACTTATCATTTTTATATGATAGGAATAGATTCTTCTTCGAGGCAAGCTAGTTCCTTTTGAACTTTACTAAGGTATCCACCATATTATTTGTTCCATGGGATATTCTAAATAAATTCATGGTAGGAATTTGCTCAAGGAGCTTCTTTGTATATTGATGAAAGGGAAATAATTTTACTTTTATATATTTGTAAACTCCAACAACTTGATTTGTAACAAGTTGCAAATCTATATAAAATTTATTTTATTTTTTAATTTCATAAAAATTGACAATTCTAAACACAAAATTAAAGTTTTATACTCAGCTTCATTATTTGTAAATGGCGCTCATAAATATTAAGAATATTGGAAAGTTATTTTCTAAAGTTATGAATACCAACCCAATATTAGCTTTCCTTGGAAGAGTAAAGTTTAGAGGGGATTGATTGAGGAAGATTCAACATCATGGACCTTCAACAATTTAGGAAGATGCAACATCATAAAAATACAATTCCCAAGTAGTGCTTTTCTTCTCTTCTAAACTCATAATATACTCATCAATGAGATCAATGTTTATAGGGGATTCAATAAGTTATATCAAGTTGAAATAAAATTATAAACTAAGATGCCAAACATCTAGAAAATATGGATGGTTTATTAGACATTGCAAGGAATTAACTCTTGATATTAGATTTATCTTATGAGAAATGATGTAATGCCTAAACATTGTGTCATAAAAGTTAGGTTCAAATAATATATCTCAATAGGTTGGTTGTTGATTTTTGTTAAAATTAATTAATGACATATATATATTGTAATCCTAATCATCATCTTATCCATATCCACCATTAAATACAAACACTATAACCCTTTAAACCTTTTTGATTTGCATTTAAACTCCTAAACTCTAAAATAACACCTCTTTATTTTAATCTCTCTCTCTCTCTTTATCTATCCCCTCTCTCTATATATTTATTATAACCCACTTCTATCCATTAGCCTCTAATCTTCTCAAACATTTAATAAAATCAAATGCTTCATTGTTAACTCTGAGTAGTGATCTATAGAACATCAAACCCAAGATTTCCCCACAATAAACAACACATAAACAATCATATTTTTACTAAATCTTCAGTAAAAATCTTTACATCATCAAAACATGGTTTTCACCTCTATAAACACCATGAAAACAACCATATATTTACTAAATATCAGACCATCCTTAAATTATTAATAGCTTTCCTTTAAAGTCTTGATAAACTTATCGATATATATATTTTAATAAACTTTGTAATTACACCATAAATAAGAAGAATCTTTCTCCTGTGATAAAATTTTATAGAATAAATATGCTTCTATTGCACTAATTGGTACAAAATACTTACCTTTAAGGGTGCTTAATCTCAAGGCATTTAATTTTTGAAAATCTACTTAATGAAAAAAAATACTACAAAAATCCAGACAATTCCACTTTTACATGAAGCATATTTTGATAAGAACTCTCT
>JAJBZI010008428.1:0-14792 GCA_021234465.1 Dendrobium hybrid cultivar
TTGAGTTAAAGTTTATCAATTTAAGTTTGGATTGAGGTTTTCAGCTCTTTTAAATTGGTTTAGTTCAATTTAATTCTATTTGAGTTTGTTCATTTTTGGGTAAACCTCAATCCAACCTAATAACTTGAGTTGACACCCATACTGAAGTGTAATTTGATTTCTTGAAAGTTGAACATTCCTTTCTTTATATGTTTTTTTGGTCTTCTATATTTGATTCTCCACCAATATATAAATTCTACGGATGCTCTACAAAAATTAGTACTTTTTTGTGTCATCCCAAAATCTGGGATGCTTATTATTGTGCACTTGTAGTAGATGCACCATGATTCTCTTAACCACCTCCTTTTGTTTGTCAATATATTGATGGAATATGGCGTTCCTCTTTAGTCTGACATACATCAGAGGACATGAAATATGGCATTCCTCAATTGTGTTGTCTTCTTGCTTTGAAATAGAATAACCATTTAAAAATAAATAAATATGGCCACATAGAGATTGTCATGGTCTCTCTTTTTTTTTTTTTTGGGGGGGAGAGGGGATGTTGTGTACAATCTTAACTTTATGTTTGCAGGTTTTGAGGTGCTACAAAGTATGCATTCTTTGATGTTCTTACGTCATGTTGTATGTTTGACCAATAAACTTTTTGTTGGAGGTTTTGCTATGTTTTCGCCACCTTGGATGTGTGGATCTGTCAAGCTATTGGTCTTGGTATGTAAAATTAAGCTTAACCGGACTCCCTGTGAAGAAGGCCATTTTTAGAGCAAACTTTGAAGGTTTTATCCTCTCCAAGTCTTACAATATCCTTTTGAAGAAGGGATTCTCTTATTGTTGCTTATGATAATCTTTCTACATAGAAAGTGGAACTTGCATAATGGTACTTACAACATTAAAGCGCTAGAGGTAGTAGAGAGAGTGTTTATTTTGTTGGAAAATCTTTTTTGTACTTATCACTAGATTGAATTGTTGGAGGTAAGTCATCCAATTTATATGTTGAGCTTGCTGCTGCTTGATCCCTATCTGCAAATATTGGAGTGGTTTGTTATATCATAGGTTTTTCCTAGAAAAAATTACTACAGCAATGCTTCACCACTTGATTCAATGCAAACTACTACTTGTTGTTGGTGGCATAATTCTTCTAAGCTCTTTGTAACATCTCAGAGTGATAATCAAGTCTTTCATCCTTTATTAATGTTTCCCACTTTGTATGTCCACTAGCACCCATCTCCAGTTTGAATGAATCCTACAAATTTATCTAGGCCAGCTCAGGGACTTCGCTTATCTCAAAATAAATGTACTTTCTTTTGACTCCATTTGATTTTGGCGTTGGCCCTAGTCAAAGCATTTAAAGGAGAGGCAAATACTTGAAAATGACAATTAAACTTGTGAACAAATTGACAAGCTCCCATGAAACTTCTTATGTCAATTACTTTATGCAGTCTAGGCTTCTTCTTGATTGCTTTCACTATTTTAGGATCATTTTTTTTTTCTTATTGCTTGCCTTAATCGTATGTAGAGGGAATTTTTGATAAAATCACCCTTCTATTGGTTGAGATAGAGTTGGTGCAGCTGAAAATGAAATAGATGGAATACCTTCATCAAATGTACTAGGTGCTCTTCCCACTATTTGCTGATGCCTAAGATATTATATTGATGGATGATAAGTATGGTCATAATGCTTCATTTATTAGCCACTTGAATGTAACAAGGCATTTTAAAGTTTTAATGGCATGATCAACCCTCATATATTCTTTACTTTGTCTTGAAAGCATCCTTCTATATACCCATCTCATTAATGCATACTTGTTGATAATCATATTTGAGATCTAGGCTTCATTGTGGGGTAGACATGATTTACATAGTGGAGCTTTGAGTCGTGCATTGATTGAATTTGTAAATAAAAAACATTTTCCATGAATTTTATTGCTTTTCACATCTTAGAAGGGTCACAGGTAGATGCTATAGTTGGGTGAGGCATGATTTACATCGTAGGAACGGTTATGAGGCCCACCCTAACAACTCCCATAGAGGGGCAAGGTGCATTTCACACCGTTGAGGTTCAATAGAGGAAGGGAGAGATGAATTTTTGAGGATATTATTCGTAACACACTTCCACATGATTTGGTGTTAGTCTCTTACGAATACTACAATTGGCATATATATAAGAAGTTGTAGGATGCCTCATTCATGGGTGACGATTTATAGAGAGGGTAGCTGGTGGATAGGAGAAGTTTTGCCGGCTTGTTGGAGATGAGCGTTGTAGGATACTTGAGTAGGTTTTTTGCATGTGGACATGAGGTTGCACACCGAGCTTTGTGTGATGGCAAAGATGTGTGCACGTTTGAAGGAAGGCAAAAGCACGTAGTATTGTGAGAGAAGTAAATCATGCTAGCAAGAGGTCGATAACGGCAGACTAGAGGGTTGTTGGACTTTGTGTAGCAGGAAGGGAGCATGAGGGCAAGCAATGAGAGGATTGATAGATTTGAGGGAGAGCTAGGAGCGAGGGTTAGCTCGTGACAGCAATGCACCAAAATCGAGGGGGAGTGAGAGGGAGAACATCAATCTGGATCTTTGTGCATAGAAGATGGGAGAATAAAACAAAATTTTTGTAGGTGTTGAGCGGGAGGTGCAAAGTCACTGGAGAAGTCTAGTGAGGGAGAGAGGGGGATTGTCTGATGTGGAGCATGATGGAGAAGTGGGGTGTAGAGGGCAAACAAGTGGGGTTAGTTGATGCAAAGGGAAACATGAGGCATGGCAGATCAAGACTTGAGAGGGAGGAAACACTTAGGAAGGGTGAGCGGACATTTTTGCTAGTTAGAAAAAATGTGAGGAGAATTGGAGCATGAGTACACTTTTGGGCAAGTAAGAGAGGGAGAGCGAGTTGCATAGTCATGGGATATGATGCGGCAAGGAAGTCGGTGGCTGAGAAATGCAAATACAGGTTGCATGTATGTTTTTTATTTTCTTTTCTTTTATTTTGTTTTGTATGATATAAAGTAAGTCATTTTTCAATCATGTTTCTCAGCACGGCCACAAATACAAAAATAATATAGAAACTTATATTTCTTTAATATTTCTATTCTTTAATTGTTGTTATTGTTTAGTTTATTTTATGATGGCATGCATGAAACATGGGCCTGATAAACCTAGCATCTTTATTTTATCTAGCAATTATATGTATCAACAAAAGAAATATAACTTCGTTTGTTATAGCAACTTGCATCATACAAACTCAAATTTGCACATCTTTTTCATAAAAGGGCCGAATGTTTTCCTGTTTTCGGGCTAGAATAATTCAGCAATCTTAATCTTTGCCAGAATATGAATCTTGCCTTTTATGTGTTTATATTTAATAATAGATTCCTTTTTCTTGGAGCAGGTGTTTACCTCTGCATTATTGGACCTTCCTGGATTGTTGTTCTTTTCTACATACACCTTGCTTGTCCTTTTCTGGGCAGAGATCTATCATCAGGAAAGTCTGAAGCTGCGCTTCTTTTGTTTGCACCATATATTGATTGATATGCTGAGCTTTTTTATTTTCGATGCCTTCTAACATTTATTGCTAACTATTGTTATTTTTAACAGGCAAGAAGTCTTCCAACAGATAAACTCAGGATTGTCTACATCTCCATTAACACTGTTATTTATGTAGTTCAGGTATTTTTGTGTCTAACAATATGCTGTTCTGCCATTACTTTCACCTTACATTACAACTGATTATCTGCTTCCTGAAATATGTTTAGCAAATCAATTAAATTGTATCAAAAGTGAATGATCTTTGAAGGGAAGAAACAGTTTGAAATTAAGAAGTTTGTGGTAAGAAAAGATTAAAAAAATCATGTACTAATAAGGAGCTAATGGCATTTTGAAAAAGCATTTTATTTGTACTAGCGAATTTGTTATAAGTTAAGATTATTTGATGGTTGGAAAGACTACAATTTAATAATTTTTGTTTTTTATTTTTAAATGTTCAGGCTCACCATAGCTAAAATTTGGTAAATTAATAACATTGATGCATATAATTGAGTATAAAGAATTCTTTCAATTTTAAAGAATCATTGCTGTTGTTCATTTAGCATGAAATATTATTGGTTGCTTTATTTGATATAGTTTTCAACATTTTTTTTCTTTGTTGACGTAACTAGTCCAGTAATGAATAAATTGGTTGATAGGATGGTTTTTGGTTGAGGAGTATAGGATTTATGACCTACATTATGACAAATCATGGGATGAAAGGAAAATGAACCATGTTTTCTCTCTCTTTACTAATTCTAAGTCCTTTATTATTATTTTTTTATTTTAGCAATTGTTTTCCTCATGTAGGGAGATAAAGACTTGATGTTGTTGTTAGCAATTGTTCTAAGTTTTCAATTTCTACTGAAGAATTCTATAAACATTTTGTAAGCCTCTCTATGACCAATACAAAAATATAAATGTATAATAAGTGTTGATCTTTGATGTAAATCCCATTCAAATTAAAACATATTTTATTATTTATAATTAGTTTTAATGCAAGTGAGAACTCTATCATACAAATCTTTAACAACTCCAATATTATGTGATACACCTTTAATCCTTTGTTCAAACATTCTCAATAAATTACTTCTTGAGATAATCATGTTCATTTTTAACATTAATAAAAATCATGTTAAGATCATTTTATTTCTATTGTTTTGTGTTTGCCTTAGCATAAAATTACCCCCATTGAAGATATTATTGGTATAAAATTAAATTTATTATCTATAAACAAAGTGATTTTTTAAATTACTTTCTCCTATTTTATTATTTTGTTTTATAAATTTATTTCTCTTGTGATTACCACAACCTTGAACTTTGATCTTATTGAATGATACTAAAATACTTCTTAATCGTTTGACTTCCTCTTAGTCTCTAGATTTTATCAAAAACAACAAAAGGTTTACCAAGTACTCCAATAATTCCCATAGCTCTTTAAAACTTAGTAAATATTTCATGTCCTAAATCAACTCTCTTTTTTCTCATCTCATCCTTCATCTTCATTCTCCTCTTGTACATAAAGCACGTACTGCTTTTGAGAGATACTTCCTTAAGATTCTAGAGTTCACTATGTTTGTTTGACATTTTTTCACAACTTTTAATGATGGTATCTTGACTCAATATAATTCCTCACATATTTTTTCGTGATATGAATCTTTAAAGCCTCATCTTGCTGTTTCATCCCTAAAGTTTTGCCCATAGAAAAAAGAAAATCTCTTAACCCTTAGAACTACTTTTTATAGGAGACTTCCTTTACATAAAATGCGTACTGCTTTTGAGATAACTTCTTGAAGATTTCAGAATTCATTATGTATTTTTTGCGTTTTTCTACTACTTGTAATGGTGGTATCCTGAGTTAGTATATGGTTCCCCACATATTTTTTGTTGATATGAATCTTTGAAAGCCTCATCTTGCTATTCCATTCCTAAAGTTTTGCCCATAAATAATAGAAAAATCTCTTAACCCTTATAACTATTTTTTATAGGAGACTATTTTTCTTCCTTTTATTTGCAGGATTCTTCCATAAGAAGACCTACGGGGTAGTCATTCTTATTGAAACAGATAGCTTGCTGAAATTTATGTGATTTTTGGAAGCTTGCTTTTTCTAAATCTGCTGTTCTTATTTGTTTTTTTGCTATGTTTTGAGTATTCGTTGTTAAAACAACTTGCTGTGTTTGAGTATTCGTTGTTAAAACAACTACTTGGTGTTTTATATCATTGTGCCTTGAATTTGCATTTAGATATATTGCATCAACATGTGTGGGATGTAACTACCATGTTCTTCAGGTTTTAACTGCCAATGAGCTGTATGAACATAAGCATTTAAGGAACCTTAGAGCAAAATATTACATACAATGCGCTTAATAAAGTTATGAAGATAAGCGGGATACGAATTGAGATTAATAGTAATGGGCAATAGTAGAAAGCAGTAGTTGACTATAGGCAGATCGGGTCTTGGGTTCACATGGATGTGATGGAAAAGTAGGACATTCATTGCATGACATTGTAGTGCTAGTGTTGCTTTACCTTGTCCGTTTAGTAGGTAAGGCTAGCATCTAGTCTTTAATTTCTTTATAATTTTTATTTATCTTCCAAATAATATCAAAATTAATGATAACTATTTTTTTGATAGAATATCACTTTCTAGTAAGTTGTGTTAGTTGTATGTATAATGAATATATGTTTCTATTTGTGTGGAGCTATACTAAACAAGAAAGTTCCCTATATTTGGAGGGTGATGCTTGGTAATTTATATTTTAGTTGTACATCAGAATGTTATATTCATCCTTCTATTGTAAATAGATCTTTATTGAATAGACATGACAATCTCATCCTCTAACATGGTATCCGAGCCAAGTTAACTCTTGCCCTCTTTGCATTTTCCACTCTTTTGTCTTTTCTTTTTCTTTGATCATCATCTTTTCACTTGTAATGCTTTTGATACCACTGCTTGCCCAAACCCCTGATTTGTGTGTGCATTGCACTCATCTGTGCGCTTACTATTCTCATTCACTTGATCACATGCTCGATACACTTGCTTGTATACTTTCTGTACTACCTCACTCGTTTGTCGGTGTTGCCTATATGAGCCTAGATGACTAATTTATGGCTCATTACTATTTGATGATTACAAATATTGTGTTTTGTGATCTAATTGTTTGGAAAGTGCTTTCTCCCATGCTAATCAATTATTAATGATCATGAAGATGATGGTGTCATTGGGCTTACTTGGAGTGCTTGCAAATGGGAGATGATTTGAAGTTCATGAATTCAATAAGATCAATGATACCAGATTTCATTCCAAGGGCAATGTAGTCTAGTGTGTGATTTTTAGTAGTTTTTAATATAAATTAATTGAAAGGATTTACTATAAGTGGCAAGGATGACGAGCACAAGTGAAGTGAATTTATATTTTGACTAAATTTTCATTAAAATATGTTTTCTATTTTATTTTAGATTTATCTATAATTTTGGAGTATGTATTTGAATTTATTTTTTATTTATCTATTTTATTGGTATTTATTATTTGCATAAATTATTATAATTAATAGTCATATACTTAAAATTTGTTATCTTGAAATAAATTTATTATGATTTTCGAAAATATTAGATATTCCTTCCTAATCCTTGCCAAATTGTGGATGTCAAAGTGAATCCGTTTTGTGCATACACGACTCTTGACAGATTGTGATTCGCTTAATAGGGGTTAGGCTCGCTAACAGCTAGTCAAACTAGCCATTGGCGCTAATTTTGGGGTGTTTTTGGGAATTATTTTGATTATTATTCTGAGAGATCTTTTTATTATTTATAATGGATGTTTTGAGATATTTTTAGGCTAATGAACATTTATGTTCAAAGGGTTTTTTTAGGCTAATGAAAATTTATTTTCAAAGGGTTTACTTGTTTCATCTTTTGTTAAAAAAATTCGAAGTAAAACAAAGTTTTCAACATTTGTATGATTTTGTAAATATATTTGTATTATATTTTTGGTATATTATTCTATTTGGAATAGAGTTTATATTAGATTGTTAAGTTATAGTCATTGAGTCAATTCCAAAGTACCAGAAATACTTTGGCTTAGTTTTTAATCTTAGTATTTGTGGTTTGTGTTGAGTTAAACTTGATGGAATTTTGTGTCGCAAAGCTTGGTTTGTGTAGTTGCTTTTGCCAAATTAACAGCTGGGGGCATTTTCCCCTATCGTGAGACTTTGTAAAAGTTTCTCAACCTAGTTAGGGGAGTTAGAGATTTTGGTAGTTGAATTATCCATGGTTGTAGTTTTTTTTGTTTTTTAATTACTCTTAACTTATGTACTCGAGTATTTAAATTAATATTGAGCTTAATAATAATACACTTGCTGACTTAATCATTTAGACTACATTTTAGTTTGCTTGCGTTGTGTCATATTTGTGTGATTGAATTACTTTGATTACTAGCATGTGTGCTAATATTTCGTGTAATATTATCAATATTGTGAAAAACGCTTGTTTTTTCATCTATCTTACTTAACCAAATATTATGGATCTGATCTTCTACATTTGTTCACTCCTGTGTGTTTAGTTTATTGATTTAGACGTTTTATTAGTTAGCTTTCATATTTATTTCAAGAAAGGTCTAAAATGCTTATGCACAGCTAATTACAACACCCCCCCCCCACACACACACACTCTTCTCCTCGTGATATGACTTTATATTAGCTCGTTGGTACTCACCCACAATATAATCCAAGACCTCATAACTTACATAGTGTTTATAATTAAGATTTTATCTTAGATTCTCCTCTCGTAAAATATATCATGACATTTCACTCTTTTCATATAAGTCAAAAGCCTCCACCATGAACTCTAGCATCAAATTGAATGATACCACTTATATTTGGTGATTGAGGACTATTTGCTTCATTTCTGCTTCTCTTGACACTATCATCTCGACAACTTTTTCTAGATGGCTATGATCTTATAAATTTTAAAAAATAATAAATTTCTGACTATACTGTTCGCATCTGGTTGCCCAATACTCTGAATTTTTTACATTCCCTTGTCTATTGTTGTAGGGCTGTCGAAGTGCGGGATTTTCTTTGCTCCATATTGCTTGAGAAAATTAATCTCTCTTGTCACTATACTTCCTATTATAAGCTTTCTCTTTTATTCAAAATGATGTTTAAATCCATGAGTATTGTAATACACTAATAGGAAAATATGATGGGGTACTTTATTACCATCCTTCATTATTGATATAACTATTTGATAAAAGCATAATAAAGAATTGTTTATCGTGAAGTTTATTGTCGGACTACATGCCTCTCTGTAAGGCGTGCAATTGTCAATTGTGATTATCCTCTCTTCAAGCTCTTCGTATCACAAAGCTTTTTTCTTCCCAACTTCTCACAAATAACTAATTTGCCCGAGCCTTGGTCATTGGTTTTAGAGTTGGTTCTGAAAGTCATAAATGTGGTAGTTGTACAGTTGCACTAGCAGAGGACACAATCGTGTTGTAATACTTCTATACTATTTGCCCTCAATGCAGCCTTACCATTCATTCTTTTGAATGTTGTTAGAAGTTCAGCTATTCCTTACTGCTTAACATGATTCCATAATTGTTGTAACTTGGCCTACTCCTAGTGCTTCATCCATTGGTTCGGGTACTCTCTCAAGATGACTATGAGTGGTTGCTTCAATAATTTTATGAATTGATCTCAGCTTGTTGTGTTATTTCTGCCTTGGGTCTGCTATAGTTGTCTATATTAATGCATCTTGGTTTTTATATTTAAGTGCATATTTTTATATGATAGGTAACCGCCAAGTTTTATATTCACCTTAATTAAAATTTAATTTATCAAAGATGCTTCATGCAGTTTCAATTTCAGGCTTGTTATGCAAAGAATATTGTCCATTAAACTTTTACTTCTCAATAGGTGGGTGTTTTTGAATGCAAAAGTATTTTTCTTAAAGCTGCAAGTATATTTATGTTTCTTATGAATACACCCCTCATTAGTTTTGGGGAATACAATATTGACAGCCTACTATCTCATAAACAATATTCTCCTTCTTCTTCTCAATAATCTCTCACCTGCCTTTATTATCTATTTCCCTCAAATTATTTTTCTTTTTAATATTGGATATTTGGTTATATCTATTTTGTTCTATTTTGTTCATATTTTTTTTGCTTGCATAACAAAATATCTTTAGTGTTATTCAGTGTATATTTTTTTATATTTTTACACTCATGAAGTTTATAGTGTTATGATCCTTACACTGTGCTTATGCATTATGATATAACAGTAAACAAACTGCACATTTTCTCTCAGAACCTCTTAAGCATCTTCACCACCTATTCTCTAGCTCTTATTCCCTCCTCTATCATTGTGTAGATTTACTCTTGATGACTTTGCTTGCCTAATTTGCAACACCTCCAACCACATTAATCAATTGATATCCTTTTTTATCTGCATTTATCAATTGCCTTAAAAAAGGTTAAAAACAACTTGTTGCTTATCCCATTTGCTTTTATATATCTTATATATCATATAATCATTTTGTCTTTGTACTTTTTTTTGTTCTTATCATCTATTTCCATTCCTAAAATGTATTAAGAAGCATTGCAAAATTTTTTGTGGAAATAAGCTTATGAATGTTGAAATTAGTGCTCTACTCAATCGTAACATTTAGATTTGGTTGTTTATCCTCCCAAGGTTAAATCAATTATTTGTTGATTGATGTTCATTATCAAATTTCATCCTGATGGCTCAAGCATTCAATATAAGGCTCGCTTAGAAGCAAACGGATTCACATTGGTATATGAAATGGACTAGTTTGACACCTCCCTAAATTTTAGGCTAAACTTAATCTTAATTCTCTTATATGTGGCATTAATCAAGGATGAACTATAGTAGAAATGGATTTATAAGTAATGCATTCTTCGATGATAACCTAAATGTGGGGCAGTTGATATAGAGAAACCTCTTGGAAATGTTTTCAGGGGGAGAACCACATGTCTACTCAAGAATACCATTTATATATTAAAATAGAGTTAACAGGTTTGTTTCGATCAATTTTGTGAAGCCCTTTATTGAGACTGAACTTTGCAATAGCAACTAGATCATTCCCCTTCTTTGTCAGTCATGCAAGTTTGGCTCTATCGTATTGGTTGTTTATGTTGGTACTGGCATCTTACTCGAAGTGATCATAACTTCTTTGAGGTAAAAATACTATTTGCAAATGTATATACTCGCTAGGATTTGAGACAACCAAAGTAAATTTTGGGTTTGATTTAGGATAGTCAAATGTACATTTTGGAGTTGAATTTTCTTGCAATAAAAAAGTGAGATCACTATCTCAACGGGGATATGCTACTGATCTGAAAAACATGGTCTTCTAAACCTCATGCCTATTGATAACCTTTGTGGAGACTCAAACCACTTGAAAACTCCTTGATGATCCATCTCAATATCAAAAGGTTAGATGAAAAACCGATTTAGGTGATTGTTGATTGCTCAACATTTCATTATTTGTTGGATTTGTTAGTCACACATGCAATCTCCAAAATGAATATTAGAGGCTTTCATGCGAATTCTCAGTATATCAAAAAGTCCTCAAAATTGGTTATTATATATAAAGATTGAGCATTTGGATGATAAAGCATTCCTAGACTTTTTATTATAGTAGCATAGTAGAAGACATGAAGTCAACCTTAGGATATTGTGTTTTGGTTGTAGGTAATATATACGATCAACTAGAAAAGTAATGAAGAAATTGCATGTCAAATGATATGGATAAAAGCTTTTAGTAGAGTTTGATTTTTTAATTAATCAACCTATAATACTGTACTATGATAATCATGGCTCCATCTATTTCTCTAGCTATCTTATATTCCATGAACAAATTAAATGTATTAAAGTTGATTGTCACTTCGTACGAGTCACTGTACCTGTAGTTTTTATGTGTTGTATTTAATTTATTAGAGCTTTTTTTCCAGTTGTATCCCCTCACTTGAGGGTAGTCGCAGTTGTACATCCAAGGGCATATTAGTCTTTTTTATTTCTTTAGTTTTGAGGCCTATATATAGAGGCCAGATGTACTATTTTAGGGATGGTTGATTGATTATAGATTTTTGTTTTCCTCTTTTCTGTGTGTGATGAGAGTGTTTGGATCTAACAGTCATTGCCGAGGCACGATTCTTGAAGTGAAGTCCCTTGGTGATTAGGACAAAGAAAATCCAACAACCGTCATAGTGGCAGGGCTCTTAGTGCCAAAAGTCGTTGTCGAGGGCATGACTCTTGGTTCTATCCTTCATAATAGTCTTCACCGGGGGCGAGACTCTTGGTTGCCGACAGTCGTCTTCAGAAGGGCGAGACTCTCAGTCATATCCTTTCTTTTTGCTAAATCCATCTTCCGCTCTACTTCGAACATCCAATTGGCCCCTTGCCCGCTCTCGATTGCCAAATTAAACATTCTCGCCACGTTCACAAACCTCCCGGCCACTTCCCCCACGAAGACGCCACCTCCTCCCACCCCCACAGCCTCCGGCCAAACCCCACGCCAACCCAAACCACCCCCAACCGCCCCTGCTAGCTTTGCATCCCTTTCCGAGAGATGCATCTATTCGCTTGCATCCATTCCCAAGAGACACATTTGTTTGCTCGCATCTATTCGCTTGCATCCATTCCCAAGAGACACATTTGTTTGCTCGCATCTATTCCCAAGAGACTCATCCCTTCGCTCGCACCCTTTAGAAAATAATTGTCGTAACCGCTCATAATTACCATAACTACCATAACTATATCTCCCTCTCTCCTAATAATGAATCAAGTGGGCTCACAAGCAAACCGCCTGCTCTCTTGGCCCCATTCCCTCCTCCACCTGCCAGCCCCCACTGGAACCGCTCCTAACCGCCTCCCCCATTCTCTAATTGTCGGCCACCCTATAAAAAGAACCTCACCCGAGCATCCTAGCCCCTTTACCCCTCAAACTGAGCCACCCAGTCCTCCTCCTCACCCGGTTGCAAACCACCCAGCCCCATTTGGGTCCACCACTCGAACCCCCCAATCCCACCTATCCACAAGCCAAGCCCCTCACCCCCACTCCCCCATCAAGCCGTCAGCCATCCAAGCCTTCAGCCATCCAAGCCTAAGAGGCCTACCTGAGCCACTTCCCCTCCATTTGAAAGCCTCTACTACTCCACCCATTCACTACACTTCCTATAAGACTCTAAGGGAAGTGATAGCAATCATCACAAGGCTACGACGACCCCAGAGGAAAGATCACCACCGCTCCGTCTCCATTCTACTTCTGGCACGCTATAGCTAAGTGTTTAAAGTCTCTTATTGTCTTTTTTATCTTAAATTAGATTATCTTATTTCAAATATGTTACTAGTAGTGTTATTTGGTGTGTGACAACTAATCGGCTACGCTTCTTTAAAGTTTGAGTGTGTCAGCCCTCTCTGTGGCTAGTCCTATATTAACGGTTGGATTTTAGCTAGCCGCATTTGCTAAGTCTGAGTTTAATTTATTCACATTAAATTGATTTAGTACTTACGTGTCCGTAGCTTACTATTTACATAATCTTGCTAATTCAAATTTTCAATTTATAACTTTTTGTTGTGTGCAATTTTTAATTCCGCTGCATTTTGACTTGTCCTAGCAAAAGAAATCTCCACATGCAGTCCCGTCCTGCATCATATTCCTTCCTCAATTATAAATAGGAGGGATCTCTATCAAATAAGAAAATACAATATCCTTCTCTAACAGTTTCAGAGGTGGTTTGATTATTTGAATCTTCACCATGGCATCTATCAAATTCCTCGTATTATTTTAACCTTAGAAGGATGATGCTATTGGTCATGCATCTAATTCTAACGTCCCAATTTTGGGAATGCTTTTAAAATTCTGAAATGATATCCTGCACAGGAATTTGCATTGGTTTTTAAAATTTGAAGTTTGGTATGCCATTGGGCATTATGTTTTAGTAGCCACTTGTTGGAAAGTTTTTTTTCTTTCCAATTTTGTTTAGCTTACATGCACTTCAAATTTATTGTCAGATGCTTGATCCACTTTACAGGAAAATGTTTTAGCGTGCTAAATTCACAGTGGCTATCCCGGTTAGGTGTTCACAGTTTTTACATTTGTATCAGATCTGCATATGGATATACTTATGGATAGACGACACTAAAGTCGTGGAGGAAATCGGCAAAATTTTTATAGCTGGTAAAAGTCCTATTATGCTCTAACCTTGCGCTGTGTCTATAATTTACTTTGATGCATCCGTCAATATGATTCACTTTTTCTTTTTGGCAATTTCAGTGGTATCCTTGATTGCTGCACTTGGTTTCTTGGTTTATGGAGGACGGTAAAATTTTCTAAACCTCCTGGTACTTGCTAATTTATTTATTGTTGAATTTTAATTACAATACATTTCAAATGATTATATTTTTAGTCTATTTCTCATGCTGAGGCGATTCCCAATTGAATCCAAGGGGCGAAGGAAGAAACTATATGAGGTTGTGTTCTTCCCCTGATCATTGAATAACATGTTTCTTCATCATGAGAATGAAAACTTAAGGCTTCATTTATATATAGCTACACTGTTGTTGGCAATGTTTATATTTCCTTAAAATCAAAATGCACTCATTAAAGTTTGTTCAGGATAATTCTGCAAACCCCTCTTTTCATCATTTGCCATACGCTTTAGTGAGATTTTCAATAGAATCTAAATCACCACCTTTGCTCTTACAGGTTGGATCTGTAACGGCTATATGCTTCGCTTGTTTTCTAATTAGGAGTGTTGTGGTGAGCATTCATTTCACTGAATACAATATTTGAAGTTATATTCAAGAAATTAATTCTAGTATTTCTTTTCATACTAATGAATTCAGCAACTCTGCTCTTTTAATATTTTTCTCTGTTGCTCGTCTTCTATTGACAATTTCAGGTGGTGATATCTGCATTTGAATCTGAATTATCTCTCGAGGTTATGGATCACCCTATTCTAGATCTCATCTATTACACGGTAAGTTTTTAAGTAAAATGATCAAACTACTTAATTCTTAATGCTTGTTCTAAGTGATTTTATGATTATTTAATGCAACAGCTTACTGAGATACTCCCATCAGCACTTGTTCTGTACATCCTCCGTAAGTTACCTCCCAAAAGAGTATCAGCACAGTATCATCCAATCCGCTAACTCCAAAATGAAGCTTAAAAAGACTTGTTGGAATGCTCTACAATTATGTGTTTATAAGAAGTTTTAGGGTTCAACGTTTATTAGATTTGTTGAATGCTAAAA
>JAJBZI010008429.1:0-13855 GCA_021234465.1 Dendrobium hybrid cultivar
GAATTAGATAGCCATGAATTTACAAGTATAAAAAATAAGTTCCATTTACTAAAAAAAAAGATACAAAATGAGTTTTAGTAAAAATGTCACCCAAAAGTGCATTGATAATTGAGTACAAACAACAACTGCATAATGAATTGACTTCATTTTCATAATCCCACTCCTTCATAATCCCACTTCTTCACTCTCCACTAACACTTTTAAAAACTATTTTTCATAAGAAAATCTATGGCCTGCCTCTCAAATTTGACCAAAAAATAATTGATATTTAACGCAATTACTAACTCTAATGCTACGGCACTACAAAGGGTGGCACTACATCACTACTGAATTGAACTAGTATTGTGGAGCATATAGATCTCTGTATTGTGAGACTAGATCTAAATCAACATGTCATTTGACCAATTAACCAACTCAACCATTGTGCTACACCATTGGGGTGATTTGGCACTATAGTGCTGAGATGTTGCTATCTTCTTGGTAGTATGGTGTCTAAGAGGCACTATAGCTCTCCATTTCCCCTGCTACGATGTTGTTCTCTCTATCTTTTTTTTAATGGAAAATTAGGTGTTAGGAGCTATAGGGCTCCATAGTGTGGTGCTAGAATGCTAAATTAAATTGCAAATTTCTAGGGCATAAGGCACAACGATGCTCTTTCTTGGTGCTATGGTGTTTGATGATCTAGAGCTACAACACTGACACCTTTTTCAAAATTGTAGCCCTTTTTATGGAAGTTCTTGCACAAAAAGGATTGACATAGGTTTTTTCACAATAAAATATATACCAAAATAGTAACAAAATTTCTATTAGCATTAGTGTTGGGAAGACTAAGCTATACTTGGCATCTAATAAAAAAGGCGATGATGTGTCCTAATGCCCACTTTTCCCTATGATGGGCCCTAGGGTTTCTAATGGTCATTATATTCTCTATGTAGTAGATTAAAATTTCAATAACATGAAACTCAATGCGAGTCATACAAAAGTAAGTTACAATAGATAGACTTAGGGTAATATTTATCCTACTACTAGCTTTATGGATAATATAATGTCGAAGGATGTGTTGGATAGCAAGTGCATTCAACACCAAAGTGTTTATAAGGGGCTAGTGAATGTTCATTTAGTTGTTTCTAAGAGTTAGATTAACCTATGTCCAATTGTAGTTACTTACAGTAGAGATATCAAGGGGTTTGGTGCTAGTTATAAAAACATGAAGGTGGCATGAAAATCCTAAGTGTTAAGCTCTATAGGACGTCTACAAATGAAAGATTAAAGTGATGCGCACTTAGCAGTGATTCTTAGGTTCACAAAAAACTTGAACAAAAGTTTGGTATTGCAGGGAAATGCAAGAGTGAGGAAAAATTATAGAGTGTTCCATACAAAGAGGTCTAGTACTTGATAACTCAGGGTGTCTTGGTTGATGACCTTAGATTTGGTGATAAGTGTTTGCTCGATATCATTGGTATGTGGTAGCATTTTCTTCAATTTGGAACCTATCATCTAGGAAAGGTTTAGAAGAACCTCTTAGAAGGAGTCATGCACACTTTCCTACCATTGGGAATACTAGGTACTATAGGTAGAAGGTATGAAGGGTTGAATTAGAAGTGGTATGAATTAGAATGAAACAAATCCTTCATTTTATAGCCTTTGTTTGATCATACAGTATGATCGGGATTGTATTGTATGATCATTAGAATCCAAACCATCCTGTCTGAGATAGTGTGAAGATTTATCAAATCATATATTATGAATGGGGATTGTACATTATGATCTTCATCTTTCATTCATCCCGAGGGATCTCATGTACGATTGTTGACTAAACAGATCATCTAGTACAAACAGGTGTCATACAATACAATGTAAACTAATTATGATTTTAACCCTAATAATTTCATCCAAAATATTTTTTTATGCCACGGGTATCATACAATATGATAGTGTTGTACAATAATAATGATAGTAATTTGTGCAATCTTAGTCATTAATCTAAAGTAGGGTGGATTCATGTCTGTCTATATGTATTATACAGTATGATAGTGATCATATAGTATGATGTGGGAGAATTTTGGTTTTCATGTGTGTGATGATCAATAACACTAACTTATTACAATTAGCACAAATAACATGACTCAAATCATAAAAAAAATGAAAAAAAAAACAAATAAAAATGGACATAAAACACAATTTGACACACAAAACAAACACACACAAAATAATAACAAGCCCATCTAAATGATTTAAGCACTTAAGTCTATGACCCCTAATCTTATTTTTAGTGCACTAAACCTCTCATAGCTTAATATTTTATTAAAGTTATCCATAATTAATTTTCTATTTCAATAAATTCAATTGTTACATCTCCCTTTGACATTTGATCTCTAATGAAGTGATGTCTAATGCCAATATGCTTAGTGTGCGAGTGCTGAATTATATTTTCGATAATACAGATTGTATTATTATTTTTGCACAAGATGGGTATAGTATCCACTTGGAGTCTAAAATTTAAAAGCTATTGCTTTAATTGAGGACTTAGATAACAAAACTCTTTACGATTATAAATTCAGCCTTAGAAGTGGATTGGTCTACTAAATTTTATTTTCTATTTGACTAGGAAACTAAAGATTGACCAATAAATTAACAAGTTCCTGAGGTGCTTTTCCTATCTTCCTTGCAGCACATAAAATTTGAATCAAAATATCCAATGAATTAAAATGTCATACTATCCCTGTAAAATTCCTAGGTTTGATGTCTTTATAAGGTATATAAAGATCCTTTTAACTGTAGTTAGGCGTGACTCTTCAGGTTTAGCCTAAAATATAGCACATAAGCCTATGCAGAAGATAATATTTGTTCTACTAGCTATCAGGTATAGTAGGGATCCTATCATGCATCTATAAATTTTTTAATCTACTGGTTTTCAATTTGGGCCTTTTTCTAACTATGCATTAGGGTTCATGTGTGTTAATTCTCTTACAACTTTCCATGTCATATTTCTTAAGCAGTTCTTTGATGTAGTTAGTTTGACTAAGAAAGGTTTCATCACTTTGTAGCTTAATATTAAATCCTAATAAGTTAATTCTCCCATCATACTCATCTTAAACTCTTACTCATATTAGTAGAAAACTCCTCACTTAGATTTTGACTTGTGGATCCAAATAGTATGTCATCAACATAAATTTGATCAATAAAAATATATGATCCAATTATCTTAATAAATAGTGTAGTGTTTCTACATCTATGATTTCCCATGCAGGTATCCATTTGTAGGTGTCTTGCAGGTCACATTCAAGTCGAGTGAAAGGAGGGTACACTCCTCTGTCAAAATAGTTTATTTTAGGGATTCGCTCAGGAGCTAGGAAGGAGCTTACACTGGAGCACGATTGACTAGCACTAGCCACATTTTCCAAGTAGTCACCCCCTTCGTGATGGAGACCTCAGAAGTTCCTCTCAAGCAGACAAACCTTTATTCATCTCGAGTAGAGCCAAGACAACCACTTGAGATACATCAAAAAGATAACAACATGTATCACCTTTACAAACATTTCTCATGATCAAGTCAACCTAAAGGTCCCTTTGGGATGTTACTCGCCTTCTTAAATTCAATAAGGTGAATTTAGATTAAGCTTTGTCTCAATGATAGCCCATCCTTCTAACTAAGATCGAATGAAAACACCTCTCTTCATCTTAATGAGAGATTCTAGACCATATCCCAATTGACCATTGATAGGCCTCAACAAGCCAACTCAACTTGCCATCCCCAAATCACCCTTTCATTCAACATAAATGGTCAAACTATATTAAACATTGATGGGACAAACATTGTACCAAGAGCATACCCTTTATCTCTTTTTGAGCCCTATAAAAGAAAAGTGTGGTAAAAAAAAAGGGGAGAGAGTGCATGCCAATGGGGGAAGGGGGCATACATATATACACATAAGAAGAAGGAAGAAAGACTTATGAGAGAAGAGTAAGATATTTTGTATCATTTTACCTTTTTAGCATTAGCTTTGCTACCTAAGATCTATCGTTCTAATTATTCTTATATCTTTGATCAGGATAATAAAAATCTTGTCTAAACTCATACTATCTCTGTTCCTCTCTATAGCACTTAGACTTCATTGCATTACTCCCATGGGCTCTCAGTCCATAGGTGGCACAAAATATTGCCTGACATCATCTACCGAATAGAATAGGATCCAACATCCCTTTGGGTGTGGTGAGCATGGATTGATTTTGAAGGTAAGAAATTTTCCACCAACCATGCTATCTAAGACCTTGAGGAATACTATGAATTCTGAGTACACCACTCACCAAGAACTATAAGAAATGGAAGAATAACTTTTAAAATCCATTAAAGATGCTTTTACTGACCATCCGCCATGAACAATCAATATGCCTTAAGGGCCAACTAATCTTAGTGCTCTTCGTGAGCCCTCAGAAGAGGCTCATGCTTTAAATCCCACCACTAAACTTTCTCACCCCCAGGTGAGCGATGAGAACTTCAGTTTGATAGTCAGTTGGACCAAGTAACTAAATTTGGGCTAACCAATGCCTTTTCTAAATTAATCTCCAAAGTAAGAGTAAACCTAAGTTGAAGGTGCCTCATTTTGTAGCCTACCAAGGAAAAATTGATCTCATGGATCATGTGCACGACTTTATAATTTATGAACTCTCTCCTCAACATTGATGATGCCCTCTAGTATTGTCTCATCTTCACTAATTTAAAGGACCCAGTGCTGTGGTGATTCACTTGCCTACCCAATGTAGTGATATCCTCCTTCACCAAATTTAAGCAGATGTTTATTGCATAGTATGTCAGTGCCAAGAAACCTCACAAGAGCTCCTAAGATGTGCTAAAAATGACAGGAATTTGGCAAGTCATTAAGAATCTTCATACTAAGATTCCATAAAGAGATGCTCGATGTCAAAGATCTTAAACTGGTAGTCGCCCAAGGAACCTTGAACTTGTGCTGAAGGAAGGACCCTTTCAATATGCACTTGGCTTGCAACAACTAAAGATGCTGAAAGAACTATTGGAACTCACCAATAATCATGTTAATGCTGAGGAGTTCAATTAAGTGATTGAATCTTCTATAGCTACTCTATACTGTGATCTTTCCATAATGAAAAACTTTTCCCCAGGGAAAAGCCAAGAAAGTGCCTTTTATCATAAAGAAATAACCAATGAATAAGCTTCCACCACAATAGGAGACACCCAATCCTTACAAGGTGCTAGCTTTTCTAAGGTTTCCAAGAATAGAAACACCATCGACACCAAGAACCAAAGAGGTATGCATAGAGGTTACTCATCGACCTTAGAACTATCTAACTTACACTTTGTTGATGTTATCCATGGCCAAAATTTTTGAATCCATCCAAAATAAAGAATTCTTCAAATATCCACCACCTATGAAGTTGACAGTACCTAGGGCATGATGAGATAATGCGCATTCCATAAGGTTGATGGACACGACATTGAAGAGTTTTGTCACCTTGTAATCTAGTCAAAGAACTTATCAAGGTGGTTTAATCATTGTGAATCTGGAGCAATGAACAAGAAAAACTCCCATAGAAGATGCCCACAAGCCAAGATCAATTTAAGAAATTTACGTCATAGGAGTAGTACCTACAATCACAGGTGGAAATCAAGGGGACACTCCTTCATGAACAATGAAATAACATGCTAGATAAGTAAATACAACATTATCTTCACAATTTTAAAACGACACACCCATTAATTTCTACAAAAAGATGATCTAATTGAGGGAAACCCTATAATGAAGCCATTATTATTGCAACCCAAATCATCAACTATTAGATCAGCAACATTATGATAGACATGGGGAGTTCGGTGAACATAATCTTCAAAAGCTATCTTTGATAAGATGAATAGGTTCATCTCTCTACTGGTTCTTACTGTAGGTCCCATTTATAGATTTTTAGGAGAGTAAAAGGAGCTCAAATAAGTAATCACTCTGCCTATCACACAGGATGAAGGAAATATTAGTACACTGCCATGGTTGACTTCATCATAGTTGACACCCCAGCTACCTATAACTCCATATTTGGCAAGCTGAAGCTGAACATGTTTAGGGATATGGTATCCACATACCAAACCAACGTTAAATTTCTCATTGAAGGAAGGAAAATCGTAGTGAAAGACAATCTGATCTAATCATGCTCTTGCTACTTTCGAGTAGTTGGATTGGCTGACACCTTCAAAAACCCCTTCAGCTGAACATATAATGAGGCCTAAGCCTTAAGATAAATTGAAGTCGTTAAAGAAGTACTAACATCAAAAACTGAACCTGATAATTATTTTTGGACTAACACCTTCTTCAATAGCCAAGATGAGTTGATACAAACTCTTCACAACCATCTCGAAGTGCTTGTGTGGATAGCCACGGATATGCCAAGTGAATGTGAAGAAATCATATGCCATTAATTGATTACATGAAGGGATGCTCGTCCCATCAAATAGAAGATCAGAAAGATTGTGACACTACTTGACAAATCTATCTAAGAACAATTAAAAAAACTACTCGCCACCAATTTCATCAAAGAATTTTAATACTTAGATTGGATTTCCAACGCAGTAATGGTTTAGGAATCAAGTGGAAAATGGATAATGTGCATGGATTTTTCTAATTTGAACTTGACATGCCACAAAATGGCTACCCACGGACAAGGATCAACGGCCTTGTCAATTTTGTGGTAGGCCATCCTATCATGTGTTTCCTAGATGTTTTTTTAGGCTACTATCAGATCAAGATGCAGCCCAAAGATTATGGAAAAATCACTTTCCTTATAGTAGAAGGCTTGTACAACTATAAAGTTATGCCTTCGAGCCTGAAAAATATTATAGCTACCTATCAAAAGATGATGGACAAAGTATTCAAAGATTAGAAGAGCTGCAATATCAAAGTATACATATAACCTTTTGGTCAAAATTAAATCTCTCGACCAGTATATCCAAGAATTATAGACAAATTCCTCATCCTTAGAAGGTACAAAATGAGGTTAAATCAAATGAAAATGCACCCTCAAAGTTGGTGTAAGAAAATTCCAAGGACTCCTTCCCACACCCTACAGAATCAAAGTCAACCCTGATAAGGTACAAGCTATAATAACATGACACCCAAAAGAGCCAAAGAACTCTAAGGACTCACTGGTTGGGTTGCTAGAATTAATCGTATCATCTTATGAATAGGGGAGAGATGTGTCCCCTTCTTCAAATCCCTCAAGAATGCGTGAAGATTTTCTTAGGGAAATAACTGTGAAGCCTCTTTTTGATAGATAAAGAATCTTCTCACATCACCACAAATTCTTTAAAGCCCTCGATAGAGCAAAAGTTTGTTGCTATACCTTAATGTGATGAAGATGCCATTAGTTCCATACTCTTCAGAGAGGATGGAAAGAAGCAATGGCCCATCTACTATGTTATGTACATGCTTTGAGGCACAGAATAGAGATATCCCATCATAAAAAATCATACATGGGCATAAGTTAAGTCAGCCAAAATATTATGATTATAGTTTTAGGACTAATGTATCCAATTGATAACTAACCACCCTCTTAAGGTTGTTCTCACCAAACCTGACCACTTAAGACAATTACTTAAATGGTTTTTCCATAATTTACATGTCAAGTATAGTTATCAAGGCTCAAGCACTTGCTAAGTTTCTTATAAACTGCATTAATAAGAGCATGGACTTAGAAATTATGACCCAACCTGACTAGACATACAACAACTAAGAGTTTAAGGCAAGCATAATTTTAAAAAAGCTTGATTGGGAGAATCATCACTTAGTCCATTAATTTTGAATTTTGAGTCAGCAATAATTAAGTAAAGTATGAAGCCTTACTGACAGGACTACAATTTACTTTCAAAATAAAGATCACTCACTTGGAAGTTTACTTAGACTCATAACTCATGGTGAACCAATCAATGATAAAAATGAATTTAAAGATGAACTACTCCCTAATCTTTTTTTCAAAGTCAAAATTAAGGCTAGCAAACTTGAGTATTTTGAGATCACTCAAATCCTTAGGGAACCTATTCAACTAACTGACCTCCTCTCCCAACAAGGAAGTATTGATGGGAAACTGCTTCTACGAGTCTTTACACCCACCATCATGGAGAAAGAAGTAACTCAAGTTGAAGTGAATCTCCCAACTCCACACCCAGAAAGCTATATTTATCCTTACAACAAGCATATAAAAGATGGATCAATTAATACTACAGTTAATGACCCCTATTAATTCAAGGTCAAGGAATCCAACTATATACTACTCAACAACCACTTATTCAGGTGTCCACATTCTCTTTCAATCTCAAATATGTATGCGAAGATAAAAAAATCCTTGCTAATGAAAATTAATTCAAGTAAATGTGAAAGCCACTCAGTAAACACACCCTTGCCCACCAAATCCTTTAACAATGATACTTCCAGTCAACTATAAGAAAGGATACTAAAGAATTTTCAAAAAAATGAATACAATGTCAAAAGTTTACTATAATGCAGCTATAACCTTCCCATAAGTTGCATGAGATTTTGAGCCCCTGGCTAGTCACCTTGTGGGGGATGAACCTCTTGGCCAGTTCCCACCATTAACCGGATAAATAAGATTCATGCTAATCATGATTGAGTACTTCACTAAATGAATTAAAGCTAAAATACTCAACTATACAACCTCCACCATGGTTCAGAACTTTATCTAGACCAAAATTATTTGTTGACAGGGTTTCCCCTTCACGATCATTAAAGATAAATGACCACAATTCTTCATCCAAAACCTTAATAAATTCTATAACATCTAAGGTTTCCACCTTAAATTCTTCAACCACCCATAGACTAACAGACATTTTGAAACTACTAATAAGCTTATACTCAAAATCCTTAAAAAAAAGATCAAGGGTACTAAAGGAAAATGGGCAGAATTGCTTCCTTCTGTATTTTGGGCCCTTAGAATGACTCCATCAACCTCCACAAGACATATAAACTTCTCACTCTTAAATGTTATCAAGCTTGTACTCCCAATAAATCTTGAATTGCTAAGCCAAAGGTTGCAAACTGCCACTTACAATGTAACCACTGAATCCAACAAATGGGAAGTATCCAATTAAGAAGGCTTACATAAAGCTATTAATCTATTATAAGAACTTCAAGTGCAAGCTGCACTTCAATAGGAAGAAGTAAAGTGAAGGACCGACAAGTACTATAACCTTCACGTCAAGAAGAAAACATTCTGACCAAAAGAATTAATTCTAGAAGAATTAGACACAACCACTCATTGCTTTACTCTCAGCAAACTAACTAGTGCTTAAGAAGGTCACCACATCAAAAGATAAGTTAGCCTAGGAGCCTATCAATTATAGATCCACAATGAAATCGAAAGACTGAGGACTTAGAGCATCAATGAGCTCAAGCTATTTCATCCATAAAGGAAGTTTCATCTTTACTCACTCCACATCCTTATTTTCTTCTTTTAACAAAGATTGCTTTTTTATTTGAAAAATATAGTTCAAACTAAGATTGAACATCAAACGTGCCTTCCTTAAAAAAAATTCTTGGGGAACTCGGATGGTGAGTTCAAACTCCCAAAACCCTGTGATGAGAACTCCATAAGAGACCTCCTCTAGGAAAAAAATATCTTACCACAGTCTCTTGAACTCTTTATAATCAGTTGTGATCACTTGAGCAACATATGATCATCAAATCCCCCTCTGGGTATAAGCTGAAAAAAAATATTGAACTATTCTTTACGGTGAGCCAAGGTCCCAAGGCACATAAGACCTACACAAGTGCCTGTGCTCCCAAGTCAAAGGTAAGTCATCTTTCTAGTGAGTTCCTCTCTTTATCCCTCAACAAATGACTAGCAGTAGATCACATTTCTAAACACTAAAGGAGACTACCTTTGAATGAGTTTGCCTCCCATTGGAAGATCTATTGACTTTCAATCTTTTGACCTTACAACAACAAGCCACATTCGCCCTATTAGTGCAGGATTGTCAAATCCTCCTTCGTGTCTGAGTTGAAAGAATATATTGGACTACTAACTACGGTGAACTGAGACCCATAGGTGCTCAAGACCCATGTGAAGGACAAAGCCCCCAGCATGAAGGAAAGTCATCTTTCAAGTAAAATTCTCTTTCTACTCTCTGCTAAGAGATTAGCAAAAAATCACATTTGAACTTTGAAAGCAATTCTATGCAAACTCATTTACTTCCAACAAAAATGTAAAAAAAGCACAAAAAAACATATCTAATAATGGATTACTTGCCCAATGCTAGGGGAACTCGAGCATAGGAAACCAAATTACTCTAATGTATATAAAACATACTTATTTCTTTTATAGAAATAGAACTTCTTATTAATCCACCCTTGAATGTGCTTACTGAAAAATTAAATTCATCTTAAAGGCTTGCCCAATAAGTCCTCTGTTTGCCTAAAAACTTGTTCTCAAATTATACGAATAAGCGCAATCACCTGAGTAGCATGGGATCATCCCTCCCCCCTCTAGGTTTGAGTTGAAAGAAAAGATTAGACTACTTTTTGTGGTGAGCAAAGCCACTCAGGCACTCAAGGCCAGTGTGAGAGCCAAATCCCCCAATGTGAAAAAAATTCATCTTTCTAGCAAGATCATCCCTCAATTTTTCATCAAGTTGAATTAAAGAGTTTTATCTAACTCACTCTTGCATATAAAACTAATCACAAATAACAAGTCTAGCCAAGCAAACATATGCATATTTCATAGAAAGAAATAGAGGTATGAAAACATAACTTTATTTCATTTCATGCCTCTAAGGTATTACAATCAGTCTCTATTGCATGCCTCACATTATAAGAATTTAAATTTTTTTGAACAAAAGATCTAACCCATTTCTCACTGGACCATTATGGCATTCGAATTAGCATCTTTAACAAATAAAGTCAAAATGGGAGAGTGACTTCCACACCCATTTCATGCCACTTTACGTGAACTCTTCCATGACTAATGTTCACACTTAAAAACATATCACGATACTTTCTTGCAGCCCTCAACCAACTAACAAGTATCTTGAACCATCAAACAAGTAAGTGAGTAGAACGATCTCACCCAACTTACGTGATGGGGCATATTAGCCTCAAAAACTTATATGTATTAGATCAAGCTAGGAACTCACTTCAGACTTGCTTCTTTTTACTCTAATCATGTTTAAAAATAATAGGAGAGAGAAAGAAAAGATGGAAATATTGTGTGGCCGCAATGCATTCCCACTTACTCCATCTCTTTCCTTTTACTCCCTATAATTCGAAGCACCGAGGCCCTTATGTAAATAATTCATTTACACCTAAAGACTAACATTAAGAATGGAGACACATCTCCTTTCATTTTCATTCACTTAAAATGTCACAGGAAGAAATAATATCTAGCTCGTAGAGACTCGCAATCACACCTATATAAAAAAATAAACTCATCTTCAAGAGATAGATTCAAAAAATGCCACTTTCATAAAGACTGCTAGCATACCCACCTATGCATTATGTAAACCCACTTCTTCTATTTATAGGTAGGAGGCCATGAAGCACCATGACATCAGGCATAAATGGGCATAGTGACTCATTACATCAAAAAAAATGTTGAAAAGACTTGATAGTATAAATGTGCCACTATTGCTCGAGGTAATCTACTAGACCTTATAAAAATATTTATTTTATTAACTTTACATGATAAATATCACTTTGACTGAGATCATGATTGAATCATCTACAAAAATTCCATCATCAAAAGAATGCCTCAAACATTGTTGGTCAACTCCCCTCTTTACGACAAGCTCAGTAATGAGAAGTGTGCGAGTCCCTAATAGGTGGTAAGTTTTTTGTGCCCTAACACTATAGTTGATTACATGCATCATGCCATCATCCATGATAAAGCACCTCATCCTTTTATACAAGCTCCACAATGAGTAGCACGTGAGTCTCCAATAGGTGGAAAGTATTACATGCCCCAGCATTATAGGAGATTATAGGAAATTCCTCTACTTTTGCAGCAAACTGCAAAAGTAGTGTATAGACACCCTTTTAGTCGATAAATTCTTAGATGATGGAATCAAATAGCTCATATAAGAGAGTTCTTTCCTTTAATATAACAAGCTCCAAATTGTTAGGACTTAAAAGTTTACTCCCTCAAAGTCTCAAAGCAAGCAGAAGATATGGCCCATTATAAATGACTTGCTTACCAATGACATACCCTATCAACCATTAAGCTGGGAAGGCCATACTCATGTTGCGAAAAAAAATAGCCAGAGCCTCAATACCTCACTCAATAGGCACCAAGTTGGTATACATACTAGCCGATAATGCTGCCAATGTCATAATTTTTTTCAAGTATAAATATCATCAAAATGAAAGGAAAACAACTTTACATTTCCTTGCTCATGTCAAAATTATTAGAGGCCAATGTGACTCACTTATCAGTCACCCTCACGGCCTCACTATCTTCCTCACAGTCACTTTTAGGTAACTCTCTAAAAAAGCAGGAAGGGTTATTGAACCTGGAACGAAGCTTACCTTTCAACACCAATTTCTTGATGTTATTGTTGATCCCCTCAAAATAACAATCACTCAACATACACTCAAACTCTCTGCCATGAATAATGCTGAACACTTTTCTAGTTTCTTATTCAACTTGGTAAAGGTCACCTTGGTCTACTCCTTAGCATTAATGACAAGAGTATAATTAACAACTACTACCTCAACTTGATCCTTGGCCTCCATGATTGACAAAGTTTTAAACTTTGCCAATTCAAGTTCAAATTTGTGTTATTTGCACATCAGGGATATCTCTTTCTCTAAATGGGTCACTTTACTCACTACCTCATAGTAAATCACTTTATCTTCTAAAAGGGCAAAGTTGGAGCAATTCTTTAGTGCTTATATTAGCCCTAGCTTGACGACCATCTCCAAATGACTATTATCCAGGCAAAAGACTTTCCACCACACATCAGCTAGTGAGTTCAAAGATGTATAAATTAGACTACACATATCCAATCCCAAAATGTGTTGCTCCAATCAAGGACTGTAAAGGATATGTCCCTTATCAAATTACCAACTAGGCATCTATTCTTCACCCTAATCCTCACTCTTAAAATCACTTTCTCACTAAAGGGTTGGTCCTCGGCACCCTTTAAACCGCTAGAGGGGTTATACATCTGAACTAGCTATTTTTCCTTATCAGGAGCCACTGTAGCTACCTCCTCCTCCCTCCAGGTAAGCTTAGCAGGAAGTTTCTCCTTCATAGAAGACTCAACAACAGCCTTCCCCCTTAAAGGCAGGGTATGATCACCTTGTTCCTCATGTGCCCACAACCTCATGTCCACCAGAACTTTGGAACTCGCACTCACCTCAACATTAGTCTGCTTCTTCGGGCAAGCTTCCAGTTGTACCTCACATCTGACCAATGAAGGCTTCTCTTTTGGGCTCATAGCCCCCATCACTACATCAACCAATTATGCCATGTCTACAACAAAAATGCAACCCATAAAATTTTCTATAAAGAACAATCAAATAATCAAAATAAAAGTGAGACTTTTCCACATGGTGATATCATCGTGTCAGAACAAACAAGTTGCTCACTATAAAAAGTCTTTAAAAAGTTCTAGTACACCACATGGTGATGCATCACCAATGGTTCATTCTTCACTACCGCCAACACTGTCTTCTCTATGGTAAAAATCTCTAGAAGAGCCAACTAAATCCTTTGCAATGGAATAGGGCTAGTCAGTACTTTCCATCCAAAAATACTCAAAATAATAATGAACTTTACTTTCGAGTCACACACTTTATTTGTTAGGCTGACTGTCCTACCTGTTACA
>JAJBZI010008431.1:0-13808 GCA_021234465.1 Dendrobium hybrid cultivar
CTAGAAAACTATGTTAGGTATAAGTAAGTGTAAGGAGTTAGTGGAAAGCTATAATAGTATGAAAATGCAAAGTATGTCTCTTCACGTTTTATTTATAGGATTCAGAGGACTATAGAAAGGATTCACATAAAAAATAAATAAAGCAACATATGACATGTTTATTGTAGACTAACATTAAACTGTTGATGAACTTATTGATGTACATATGGATCGCTATCTCTATATTAGATCTCTCATAGTGGGCACCTATCCTAGAGAAGGTTTCAAGGGCAATTGACTTGAGCAACTCTTTAGGAGCTGACCTAAAGGGAAAGTCTACGAACATTAGTTCTCTAGACTTGAGGGCAAGTCCTTGAAGGCAATATTCGGACCTCTAAGCTTATGGGGCAAGTTCTCTTGGATGAAAATAGCATTTATCGAGGACAAATATGGTCAAGCAGATCATATTCATCGAAATGTTGGGCATGCATTTCTCATAGATGAATGAAGGGATGTCACTAGTTGGCAAATTAAATTAATTGCTGATAATTGCTATTAGTGAGTGATCCATTCTAGGGCGAGCAGCCACTATGGCCTAAAAAGATCTGGACGAGTCACATGACAGAGCTTGCTGAGGACGAAAAAGCCATGGGTCATCCTATTAAGATGAGTCTTTGCACCAATGGCAAGTGCCTCCATGATCATGTAATCACTTTGATAGATTTCCTTGATGAGAACTGTTAGGTATCTATGACTGACGTCCATAGGCATGAATGTTAATAAATTACAAGTCCAATGAGTTGTCTATAAATACAAAAGGTTTTTCCTCACTTGTTTGTCCTAAAAGTTCAACATATGTTTTTGAAAATAATTATTAAATATATTTTGTCAATTATGTGTATTATGAGATATTTGAAGTCAAATTTTTTGAAAAAAATAATATATAAAAATATAAAATAAGTATAGCTTATGAAAAAATTTAAATGCTTGAAGTGCTGTAGAAATTTTGGCAAGATTCCCTTCATTTTTATGGCAGCTTCCTACCAAATTAGAAACTGATATACAACACTTGTGAAATTTAAGCAAAGAAGAAAAACTTTAATGATGAATTGAAATAATTGCATGAGTCACTTTCTGAAAGCATGTGCATTTATTAAAATCTTAAATGTGGAAGCGTAGAAGTCCTATTGGTTCGGTTTAATCATTCACTGTATTAATGGCTGTTCGTCCATGGACGGAGTTTGGATTAGAACCACCAATTAGAGATCAAACATTTTAATGACAGCAGGCAATAATGGCTGAGGGGAAGCACAAACAAATCAGCCGCTAGAATTCCTTATCAGGCATTTAAGATACTCGTCATGATTCATGATGCTTATGCGTCTTTAATTTGCGCTCTTGGCCTACTGCTGCATCGAACCATCCAGGTAGATCCACGGGCATCATGACAAATATCATCGTTAATTGCAACCGAAGAACTAATGCACCAACCAAAAATGGTAATATGTGTAAGCAATATCATTGTAATATATTATTAAAGATCATGTTAATCACGTGGAACGTGTTCCTCTTGAGTTCAAGATGTTATTAGAAATAAAATTACAATGTCTTTAAAATATGTTGTAATTGAAGTATATATATATATATAATTTTTTTTTCCCGGAAAATACAAAAGGCAAAAACAACTAAACACTACAGACGGGGAGCTCATAATTTAGGATCAGATAAGCAGAGAAAATATGCTGAGAGGACCCATGAATGCCTGAAAATAGATACAAATAAGTAGCCAATAGAATAGATATCAGAAAAATTCTGCCACCAACAGGATAGAGAATCAGAAACTGCTACAGAGAATATACAAGCTATAAGATATATACATAAAATAAGCAGTTATAAAAAGGGAGAAATTATAAGTAGCTGTTAGGCCACTAGAATAGCCAAACCAACATCTCACAATTCAAAGATAACAGTTGCAACAGTAAAACAAGCCAATAACAAAACAGCTAGAGTATATAACTAACACCCATTGAACAACTATAACACCTGCATTAAGAAAAAGGAAAGAACTTGGGGAATGATCCCATGTTCAAGGGGAATGATCCCATGTTCAAGGACTTAAGATTTAAAAAACCTATTCATCATCGTCCACAAAACAAAAAGTGAGTGATAAATCTTGAAAGAGACTGCAAAATTTAAACAGAAAATAGCTAATGTTCTAAGATGGAATGAGCATGTTAATTACACAGAAGCTAAAATTACATTCAAAAAATAAGTGCGATGTACTTTCAATGTTATTTTGATATAGAAAACACTTTTCATCTTGGACAAATTGTTGGCCATTTTAACACAGTCATTCCAAGTAGGCCAAGAGAAGAGAGAAAATCTCAAAGAATATTTTTTATGAAAAACATAGTCACTCCAGAAACAGTCAACCACATATTTATGGAAATATGCAATATAATTCCTGAAGTCATCATTAGTACAACCTTCCCATGAAAGTGTCCTAGCAGTAGATGAATTAATTAAACATGCATTTATATAATCATTCAGTAGGTCACAAAGATTATATGGAAGAGACCAAGTCATTCCCGATGTAATAGCAGCAAGAGAATTTGGATTAGAGAATTTAGAAACAAAAGATCCAAAAAATCTAACTTAGAAATGCTAAATACGTTTAACCAAGGATCCCAAAGCAAATTAATAAATCAAACATTCTTCACAGCTATACTTAACCACAAATAAAACTTAATATTTACAGCAATTTTGAGAATAGTTTTTCAAAAATTGAATGCAAAGTGAGGAGCAAAACACCAAGGGCTGCAATATTTTGCCCAACACCATTTAGACAATAATGAGCTATCATTATACAATCTATAAATCAATGCACAAAAGTAAGCAAGCATAAGAGCATTTAATCTTGGTATTTTCAATGCTGCCTTTTTAAACCCGCTTATTAAGTGTTTTCCATGGAAAACATTTGGATTTGCTTGACATGAATATCACCTAAAAAAAGAAATCTAGAACAAATGAAAAGTTTGTTATTATACCTATGAAAAGAGCGTGAGTATGCAAAATGGTGCTCTATTTGTGGGATTGTTTTAGTCTCTCAGAGATAATAGGTGCTACTATGCTGTAAATTTGAGTCTTTAGTTTGCGATCAATTGAAAAAGAATTGATTTTTATTTTGAATTAAATTTGATAACTAATGAGGTATATCTGATTTGAACTTCAGTTGGATTAAATTGATTCTGAATTGAATCATGTTTATATAATCAAATGGAGAAAACTCACTTCCAATGGATTTCATGTCTTGTTTATTTGAAATCACAGCTACAAATAAACTTCCAACTACAACAATGAAATCTTCCACTCCAGAAGCTTTAGCATCTCCCTCGTCTTTACTGCCAAAATGTAGAAGCATTACCTGTCCATTGCTACAAGAAAATCAGTGCTTAATATTCACCAACATCTCAGAAGCAATAAGATAATTTCATTTAGAAATGGTGGCATCTAAAAATTTTTAAATATTTTGATTTTCATGGTAAAAATAGATTTTTTTTTATTTAAAGTAAACATCAAAAGAATGTCTACACTTCTCATCAAATTTATTTAATTTCTAATTTAATGTATTTATTATGCAGCCTTCTACTTATTGCATTCCCACTTATTTAAACAATATAAATAATAAATTTGATATTCACATTCATTCTTTTTTAATTTATTAGAAATTTGTATCACATGAAGAATAATATATTTCATATACTCACTTATTTAACATATATTCAGCAGATAATGGGAAAAGAACTTGAACGTTCTGGGCACACATGAGAAGACGCCATTGAGTCATAAGGTTCAACTCCATATAATGCATAGTGGGGAGTAGCCTCTTACTTACACATCTAGGACCTTTATGGGTTGCCATAATAATTTCCACCTACTCCATCTATGACGTACTCGTCATTCATGTTGCTTGCCATTCTTCATGTGTGAGTATAGCTGATTTCGCTCACCACTTCAACCACATGAAAGGCACTTGTTCAAAATTCCAACTCACCCTATGATTTTCAAGCGATCTTAGAGCTTGTAAAGCCCATAACCTAAGCTCACTCCCCACTCTTAGCAACATGTTGTAGAGCTCAAGCATATATCACTAATGATTCTAGAGTGGCACCTCACCTCAACTCTATACATGTAGAACTCACCATGCAAATCACGTACACTCACTTATGTCCTTGGCATCACTGAGCCCATATAGAGATAGGCAAATTAGCTCAAGGAAGTTCGCCAACCTTCAAATACCTAAAGTGTGACATGTGTCCAGTGCTGTTCATATTCATTGGGTCCTATATTTTTTTATTCATTCTTTTATTTATCCTGTCCTATAACCCATAGATCCGTATAAATAAAGGCTGAAGAGTAGCTTTTTTTACTTTTCCAATCTAGTGGTTCTTTTTAGCATTTTTTGTACTCAGTGTAATTTATAATATAGATACATGAGCTAGTATACTATCTCTCTCTTTTTCTCTTTCTTTCTCTCTCCATTCACATAAGGTTCTTTGTCAGAACTCATATAGCTCGCCTGTTAGTAAGGTCAAGTATCACCCATAGTTATATTTTGATTTAAAATTCTCAAAGGTGTGGTTAGCATGGATTGATGCGAGTGGCTTGAAGAAAGATGATAGAATATCCTTGAACTTTCATGAAGAACCTAAATTACACCACTTGTCAAGATCCAATTAAAACGGACAAAAGGTTAACAAAAATGATCCAAAATGCTTTGGGAGTATTGCCAAAAAAAACACAATGGGAGAGCACTCCTGATGGGTCATCTAACCAAGAAATTTATTATACGAGGCTAGATGATATGGCACTAATTTTTTAGACACAATTTGCTAGTCCTAAATGCCATAAAAGTGCTTACTAGCTTTTCACAAAATGAAATAGGAAATAGAAGTGCCTTTGATGAACTTTAGTTTGAGATTCTAGAGGGAGATGCTAGAAGTGAAGGATTTCAAGCCTATAAATCTAGGAAGCCCATAGCTAATGGCTATGGTAAAGGCCTTTTTATAATACACATGGATAGCAATAAATGTTATTATTGGCTAAATTGTTAGATCTCACCGATAGTCATATTATGGCTAAAGAATACAGTAGAGTTATTAAGTCCTCTATGGCCACTTATCCATGTATACTCACCCCCTCAAATTGATTGACTATAAGGGTGAGATTAAGTAAGAATTCACCCTTTAGAGTAAAGGGATGAAATGACTAGCATTTTAAGAGACCTCCACTAACCAAAGTACCAGACATAGCCTGTGCAACCTAGGCCACTAATGATTATAGGACTACAAACACATAGAAGGGAAGAGCATCATCATGCCACTCACCTTTTTCATCAGGAAAGAAAACATCATGCCCTAACTTATCACACCTATAGTTTTCTATAGATGGCATTGGCTAAATTTGCTGAGGTCATCTAAAATAAAGAGTTTCTATCTGGTTACTGGATTTCAAGGTGGATGTATATACTATGGATACCTACAGGTACCTCACCTTCCACAAATATCACAACCATGATAGTGAGAAGTGTTATCACCTTAGAGGATTGGTCAAAGAACTCATCATTATTCACAAGTTAAAGGAGTTTTCACTAACCAACCATGTTTAACTCCTAGAAGCAAATCGTTCTGAGAGCCATGAAAATGAGCTCATCCCAACTAATTCAATTTATATCATAGGAGTAATGCCCACCAACATAGGGGAGAGTGAACTAACTAACCAATAATGGCTAAGATATTGAGAGCTAGGGAGTTAAGCACAAATTCTACTTCTGGAGCTCAAGCTATGGACTTCAGAGAAGATAAATAAGCCAACAACATTGATCCCCTATAATGATGCAATTATCATTATTATCTTAATCAACAGCTATTAAATAGGTTGTAATATGATTAACATGGCGTTTTTGCTACATTATTTTGAAATATATACTTTTAAAAATATATCTTTTAGCTTCCCAACTCAAATCCATTGTAGATCCCTAGTATGGTTTCTTAGCAAAACATAGAGACATTAAGGGACTTCTCACCATACAAGTTACATAAGATGAAAACAAGCAATAATACACTATAATGGTGCTTTATAATGGATGTCCTATCCACATACAACCTTTCTTGAACACTTTAAAGGCTCTATTATTGGCTAATCACTTAGTTATCAAATTCACTATAATATGAATGCAAGTTGTTGTAATGGGTGATCTTACCTAGTCATGTACCTATTATTAAAGGGAAATGAGAAAAATTAGAAGAAGTTATTGAGTTGGATGTGGAGTAAGGACAAGGATTGAAGACTTTGAAGGTAATGAAAGAATTTCCATTAATGAAAGTAGAGAAAAAAAGAACCCTCAAAGAGCATTGGGATAAGCTTGTATATCGTTTTAGGGATGGCTTGGATGTCTTAGCTTCAACAATGTTATAATTTGATGCATTAATGTAGATAGCACTAGCAAAAAATTAGATGTGAGAAAGGATGTAAATCCCATAAATTAGAAAATAAAGAAAACTATAACCATACTTTCCATGCCAATCATGTAAGAATTGTAAAAGCTAGTTGAGGTTAGCTTTTTATGGTGGTCAAATACCTAAACTAGATATATAATATGGTGTTAGTGTAGAAAGTGATAGAAAAGTGGAGGATACATTTGAATTTATGGTAAGACCTTGATGGAGACTGTACTTCTCTCCTTTCTCTATGGAAAGACTAAAGGCACCGATTTGGATTCGACTACCATAACTTCCACTTCCTTATTGGGGCTAGACCAACATCCTCAGAATTGCTGCAATAGATGGAGAGCAGGTCTGGCTTGATTCTAAAGCTCAATCATGGGATTGAAATAAGTATGCTCAGGTGTGTGTCAAGGTGGAACTTTCTAAAGAATTGAAGGGTGGTACTTGGATTCAGAGGCTTGAATGTCTTTTTTATCAAAGATTTGAATATTAAAGCATTTGGCACCTTTGCTATAATTGTGGCCAAATCAGCCATAAAGCTACTTCCTGTAAGAGGGTTGTTTAAGCTACCATTTCTTCCCTTCAAATTGGGAGACCTACTGAGACTAAATCTGTACCTAATACTACTCAAATATAACATGTGCCTCAAGAGATATAATCTACTATTCAATAAAATTCTTTTGCTCATTTAAATCCTCCATTAACTACTCAAAGGCATACTGATGATCAAAGTGAGTTCCCTACTAGTGAGGACCCTGGAGTTGAGCCCTAGACAACTGTTACTAGAAGATGACGGGCTCCTAAACAGGCCAAACAACAACAACTATTCAACTCTCAAACTCAATTTCAAACTCAGCAAAATCCCCAACTTATTGAACCTCGATAGCTTATCAGATATAATCAAGTATGGGCTGAAAAGCTTAAAAAAGATGATGCTATGAATTAAAAGCCCCATTCTCCACATAGTGGCATCTATGATGCTCCTCCTGCTCAACCTGAATTAAAGAACAATAAGGAGCATATTACTATTGGGCATGACATTCCGTCTTAATAATTAGAAAGTAATCACAATATTATGGAGATTGGTGAATACTCTATTAAAGTCACTCTGGATGATATGGATGATAATATGAAAATCATTGATGTTGAGGCTACTAATAGCGACGGGACTGTTCCCCTATGGTGGATAAATGAGTTCTATCATCTTTTGGAATTGTAGGGGGGCGAGGGAAAAGACAACTTCTCACTACTTACGTCATATTGTTTCTTCTAACAACGTTTGCTTTATTGCATTATTAGAATCTCGTGTGCACTTCTTGACCCGCCTAGATTTTGATAAGCTCATTGGGAGAAGTTGGGATTATCTTATTCAACCTTCCCAAGGCTTGTCGGGAGGAATTATTGTCTTCTAGCAAAAATGTATGTTTAATTTTGATTTAATTACTGCTAACCATCAATGTGTAATAGGTTGGTTCACTGATCCTTCCAATACAAAGTGGAGAATCGCTAGTGTTTATGCCCATAAACATTATCACAAAAGAAGAGCTATCTGGGATTTGATTAGTCACCACATGGAAGATCAAGCTGCTACTATTGTTGGGGGGATTTCAATTTTGTCATTTCCCAACATGACAAGAGAGGTGGTAAGACATTTTCTTCTTCTACTAGGGCTCAGGAGATCCAAATGTTCATGAACAATATTGATCTACATGATGTGGGATTCAGTGGCCCTCGATTTTCTTGGTCAAACAATAAATATGGGATCAGCAAGATTTGGGTTCGCCACGATCGCATCCTCATCAACTTTTAGGCACTTCAGCTACTGCTTTTGACCACCACTCAACATCTTCATCGGTTTGCCTCTGATCACTGTCCAATACTTTTTAAACATACTAATGATGTTTCCCCGCCTACTCAATCTTCGATCAAATTTGGGGACACTTGGCTATCCTATCCTGATGTGTGGAAGATTCTAAAAGACAAGTGGGGGAAGAGGGATTTGGTCTTTCTGTTAATATTCTTTATTGTAAATGTTGAAGGACTTTGTGTGCTCTCTTCTTTGGAGAAAGAACAAACATAAAATCCTACATTTTCTGAAAAAATTCATTAGAGCAATAAATTTATGAGCTCCAATTGATTTACAGTTTTTCCGAAGGCCTTTACCCTAAACAAGAGTATGAGCTCAAGAAGAAAGTTCAAGAACTTATTGCAATGCTTTCAAGACTAAACACCTATTGGAGGCAAAGGGCTAAAACCAACTGGATCTTGGAGGGGGATCAGAACACTCAATTCTTTCACTCCAGTTCTTCTGCTAGAAGATGTTCTAGCAATATCAAGAATATTGTGACTTCGTCTAGTGAACATTTAGTGATGCTAGTACTATTGAGACTGAGTTTTAAATTTCTTTCAGTACAAATGGAAACAAAGAGAGGTGAATCTGGACAACTAGCCTCCTAATATGAATTTCCCTCAAATCAGTAGTTTTGCATTGGGTCAGATAAATAAATCTTACTAAAACTAAAATCAATGATGTTGTGCAGTCTCTAGCCCATAACAAATCTCCATGGATTGATGGTTTATCTGCCTCTTTCTTTAAAAAATTTTGGGACATTATTAAGGAAGAGTTTCGTGAATCTATTAAAGTTTTTTTCAACTTTGCTCAGATGCCCAAGCATTAGAAAGATAATGTTGTGGTCCTAATCCCTAAGGTTAATGGGCCTGATTATCCTATTAAATTCTGACCAATCAATCTTTACAATATCATTTATAAAATTGTGGCCAAATTACTCCTCTGTTGAATGAAAAATCTTCTTCCTACCTTGATTTCTAAGGAGCAAGAGGCTTTTGTCCCTCTTAAATATATTTTTGGTAATTGTCTTGTTGCATTGCTAAACTTGGGTATATGATGATCAAAGTGGAAATGGAACAAGACTATGATAGCATGGATTGGGATACTTTGAACAACATGGATTGGGATACTTTGAACAACATGCTCCTTATTATGGGGTTCTCAAACAAGTTCATTGATATGCTGATGTAGTGCATCAAATACCCAAGTACTCTCTTCTCATCAATGGATGAAGATCAGATTAGATTTGTGGTTACTCTGGGTTTCGGCAAGGTTTTCCATTATTTCCAAATCTCTTCATCTTGTGCTCAGAGCTCTTCTCCAAAGCAATCAACTACCATCATAATAAATTATTGGAGATTCAACTGGCACATCGAGGTACTACCTTAACTCACCTCCTTTTTACCGATGATATTTTACTTATTTCTACAACCACAACAAAAGCGGCCAGAGGTATGTTAAAGGTTCTTACCAATTATTGCAACTAGACAGGGAAAAAAATCAATAACTTAAAATCGTCCATTCTTTTTATTAAGTCTATTTCTTTGAGATATAAAAGGAGCATTCAGAATATTCTAGGCTTTATAACTGTGGATGAATTGGATTACTTGGGAATTAAAATTGTTCTTCAATAGTTAAAAGCCACAGATTTCCTCCATATACTTATCAAAGCTTATTTGATGATTTAATCTTTGGGGAAAAATTATTTATCTACGGTTGGTAAGGTTGCTCTGGTAAAATCCTCTCTCACTTCTCTTGCAACTTGTTATATTACTCATACTGACATTCCAAATAGCATCTTACATGCTATTGATAGATATGGCCGCAATTTCATTTAGCAAAAATCTATTAATGAACAAGGTATGCATTATGTATCTTGGGACATGGTTTGTATGCTAATAAATCTTGGTTGTCTTGGCATTCACTCTGCTATTTGGTGGAGAGCACCTCTTAGAGCAAGGCTTGCTTATATATCTATGCAAAGCCTAAGGAACTCCATAATAGAATTCTTCTTCATAGGTATGGCATGATTCATAGCGAGGATATCAAAAGGAGGAGTCATTATTTGGTGTGGAAGGTGATCCACGATGGCATGAAGATGGATTGGTTCATTGTAACATTGCCAATGGTGAAGACATTCATGTTCATAATAATATTTGGATATTGGATCTTCCCTTTTGCAGGTGGCTGACTTATATTAATGTCAACCTTGATGAAGATGATCGCGTACAGGACGTAATACTACCATCTAGAAGCATGGGAAAGGAGAAACTGATTGTATCCTTTGGCAATGATTTAGTTAATTTAATTATTCAAATACCTATTTCTAATTCTTTGATAAGAGATTCCCCGATGTTGATGATCAAGCCTACTTTTGCTAGATCAATTACTGCTCAAGTTTTGGAAGCCCAATTCCCTAATGGTGACAATACTAATAATTGGCTTCAAAGACTTAAGCTTCATCCTGGGGAACAAATATTTTGGTGGAGGGTGTTAAATAATGCCATTCCAACTCATCCTTGGCTTGCCCGTAGAGGCCTCACTACTAATATTAACTACACTCGGGGATGTCAAATTGAGGAAAGCTTGGATCACATTAGTAATAAATGCCTTTTACAATGCAAGTGTTCCAAGTACTTCAATAATGGGGTTTCTAATTAGCCCCAACTACTTCATTACAGAACGTCATTCAGACTCTACAACTTGAAGCTGAACAGAACAAACTCCTAGTCAAGCTTTAATGTCATACCATCTATCAGATCTGGAGAAGTAGGAATATGATCAAGCATGGATTGGCACATGGGACCCTCACTACTCTGGCAGCAGTTGCTATTGGAAACCTCAAACACTGATAGGGATCTTCCACAAATGAGCACTGGTACACCATTAGGTTGACCATGTCGAGGAATACTCAACATTGGTGTCCTCCCCTCAGGAATGGATCAAGATCAACATGGATGGCTCTCTGCATCCAACAATTCAGGTTGGTATTGGATTGGTGATCAAAGATTCTTCTTGAAGGCTTCTTAAGGAAGCAAGTCTTTAGTTCTTACATTGGAATGCATCTTATGTTGAGTTGCTCGCTATCACCTCTCTTCATTAATTCTTGGAGCCATGGATGCTTGAAGCCCATGGATGCATTATTGAAGGAGATAACATCAGTGTTATCAACTTGCTCAAGCAGAGTCTCCATACTTCTAATTGGAAACATTACCCTCACTTAACTTATGATTTTGCTTTTTTATATAAGTTTCAAGCTATTATTTTTTAGCATAGTCCTAGAGATTATAACAGAGCTACTGATTTCTATGCAAAACAAGCTCTGCAGTTATCTTTTGTTTGGCATAGTAATTCTGACTATGTCAATCTTTCTACATTTGTTAAGATTTTGGCTGAGGAGGGGCATACTGCTCCTTTTGAGTGACTGTAGGTTGTAAAATTTTTTATTTTAATGCAATTGAAAATTTTCAGTAATAGATTGCATCGTAGCAGAAATTTACATATTGACTTTAAAATTTGCTTAAATTCTCATATTAAGAGCTTCATTTAATGAATTTATCAATCATAGCCTCCTAAGCTAAGGTTAGACCTAGTCAACCTACTTGAGTTTAGTCAAGCAATCTCAATAGGTCAAAACATTGCTTTGACACCTAATAGCCTTTCTCAGTCCATTAAACTCATTTAATTGAATTCATGAAAACTTTGAACGCATCATATTCACCTTGTCTACTTCCTTAGGTCAAAGGTTAACCATTTTAACCCAACCAAAATTTGTCAAAATAGCCTAGCTTGAGTCAAACTCTTTCATACAATCAATTTGCTTGCCATCATTATCCAATCTCAATCCACATGACCTTCTAAACATCCTTGAACCATAGCCAATCTTATTTCTTATTGTGTTGAATTGGTCAACTTATATAAAATGGATAGACCAAGCTAACTTTTGTCTCATGTATTCAAAAATCAAATCAATGGAACCAACCCTACTATACTTGACCTAATTGACTCCAAGAGGTCCTTGATGGTTTATCCTGGCTAGCTTGACCATGCTTGAGCAGTCAAATATGCCAAAAGATTATGCTAGGTTATATTTGGTCAAACCCAATTTACACTCCATTTAATTAATCACCAGATCTTTGGCTTATTAGAAAGGTTTCTAGATGGTTCATACACTCTATAGACTCAGCCTAGTGGGATGGCTTGACTTGAGCTAAACCCAATGGTCCCCACATGGGAACCAAACCCAATGGACATTTTTTTGCTTTCCAAGCCACTCCTAGATCTAGAACCTACTCCCTAAATATTTTGATACATGGAAACATCCTAGGCTATTTATCTGATCAATCCCCACCATTGGATTTACACCAACCCCATCGAATAGGGTGAGCTAGCTATGCCCCTTAATTGTAAATTACTTGCAACCAAGTCACTCCCTAGTGATGCCCTCATTTTTTTTCTTTTTACCTTTCTAGACGCCCTCTTCATTTTCCACATCAAATCCCATAATTTGGACATCATTGATGAGATCAACACCTAAGATCAAATTTCTTGTCCAACCCAAACATCCAAACTCCTCACCTATTGTTCCTCTAGTTAGGATTTATTATGTAAAATTCCTCTTCTAGATCTAAGGAATAAAATATAATAAAAATCTTGGTCAAGCACTACTTATATAAAAGTAAATCCTAAACCTTAATGTTATACCTAGGCTTCTAAAATTTTCATTAAACTAATTGTATGAAGTGTTAAACATCATATAACTGAAGCTTACGAATCTATGAACTACAATGAAGCCTTTCATATAAAGAGATTCAGTGTATAATCTATAAAAAGAAAAATTAATATCTTTAACTCAGCTATCTAGAGCAAGAAAATGACATGTGGAATATCCATCAAGTGTGTATTCACTTGATCAGCCCAGATTTATTTATTTGGAACATTCTTTACTTCTATAAAATATGATTTTAATTTTCTTAATCCTAGCCTTTCAATCATTCAATGAAATGGCTAAGATGAATCAAATGTGGTTAAGTAAGTGATCATCGTTGAATCTCCCATCCAACCGTGGTAAGCCATCTATAAAGTGTGCATCCAGTTAGCACCATCATCATAAATTTTATTTAAATGGATTATAAAATATAATTTATTAAATAGGGGTTTTGAAAATCATAATAAATCATTCACAAAGATAAAATTCACAAAATAAGGCTCTATAGATTCGAAAAAAATGAGCTCTATCAAATAAAAATGATTCCAAACTACAATGAAGAGTATTTTGAACTAATTTCTTTTATTATTTAATAAAATGTTAGATACACATCATTAATGCATCAAATTTGGCAAAGAGAACTTATAAGGTGTTATATAAATCACATAATTTTTCATAAGAAATTTTAGTTAAACTCTAACATAGATTAAATTCTCAAAAGTACCAGATTTTGATTCAAATATTTGAAATTTTATTAGATGCAATC
>JAJBZI010008433.1:0-10673 GCA_021234465.1 Dendrobium hybrid cultivar
ATCACTTTCATGCGTAATATGTGAAAGATTAACATGAGGGCTTGGTGATAAATGCAAATTGAAGCCATGGAGCTCAGTTTGCAGCAGATTTTTGGCCAACCAATGTCAGAATTAGTGTTGGAGAGTTAACGCTCACTGTAAATTCAAATTTAAATTTAAATTTGATAAATTTCATGACATGACAGGTAATGGTCTTTATTTGAAATATAAGATTATTAAGTATGGCATTTCTCTTGCTCTGTCCTCCAAGGGCTCTAACTTGAGCTACAAATGGACACAATTGGTTGTAGTCCTCTTGTAGGCTTCAATAATTGAAATATATTAGGTTGGTATTATTCATTATGGTTAATTGAAGATCTGTAGAATATTTAGAAATCCTACTATTATATCCTAACCAATCTTTAATGAAAAAATAAGTTGATGCTTGGTTTCCTTTATATGCTTAATCTATGTGCAAGAAAGGAATAATTTGTCAACTAACTAGTATTATGTAGATAATTCATGTTCACTTTATTTCTTTTGATTGTAAAACTCATCTGGGATGACTGTCTTCTTAGTGATAATTATTTGCTAGTAATTTTCATAAGAAATGAAGCATTAATATGTTCTTTTCATTAGAAAATAAGTGATAGTTTGACAAACTAAATTCAATTAGGTGAAAATTTTATTAAGTTACATGCGAATCTTTGCTGATTAATTTGAGATTCATTTAATGTTAATTGCTTGCAAATAGACAATGGAAACGAACAAATTACTTGTAAGCTTATATTTTCAAGATATTGTATTAGAAAAATTTTGTTTGACTAAAAAAATGAATTTGACCAAGAAGATGAATTAGCAAATGACCTACATGAATTTCTTCTTAATGACTCGTCGTATCATGTTTGAATTTAGACATGTTAGTTCTATTAAGTTAATTAATGGTTTATGTAAACCTTGTTGCAAAAAACTAGTTATAATAATCCTAATTTGTTAAGAAATATTTTAAAGTAAAATTAATTATATTTTTATGCTATTATGTTGTTTAGTTTATGGTTTAATTATCTATGAAACATGTACCTTTAAAGCAAGTGTTGTTAAAACTGAAATTACATGAATTTTCACTGATCAAGTCATAAAGAAAGTAATTAATATATATATAATGGAAATTTTTTGTATTGAATAATTATTTTATGTTAATTGAAGTAAAATTACCTTGTAAATTGTTGAAAATTATCATTTAATCCACCGATCATGCATGTTTTAAAAGTAAAGTGATTATATGTGATTGCTATTTGAAGCGTATTGAATGGTCTTACTAGTTTAATAAAAGAAAGGATATATGCAACTGCTTATTTTAAAATTAATAAGATATGTGATTTATTGAAATGGGATTTGTATATTATTATTCATGTGTGTTATGAATATAAAGTTAAGAATAGGTTATATTATACTAAGATTACAATGAAGAATCAAAATATTCATAAGACACTAAATATCAAATGTTATTCTAAAGCCACTATGCTTAGTTATACGGTAGGATTATGCATAAAAAGATAGACCATCACGGTATGTGATTTGATAATGTTCTTGAGATGAGCAAAGAAGTTAGATGCGTACACAGTGTGATCCGGTGGCATTTTTCTTGACTGATATATAAGATTAACCACTACATGGTGTGATATAATAATGTTCTTCCTGAATAGTATGAGTGAGAGATAGAGAAAGAAACCATTATGTTGTATACTTTGGTGGCATTCTTCTTATAATTATATAAAAAATGATATTTCAAAATGAAAAGGAGCATATATTAAAATATGAGCATACGACTAAAATGGCATAAAGAAGGGACTTATAATGTTAGAAGATGAAGGGTGCTTTTGAAAGATGAGTTATCGAACTAAACTTAGAGTTAATAAACATTATTTATAATTAATTTTTTAAATAATCTTCTGAGTTAGAAACTAACACATTTATCATAATATTTTTCAGGTGCACAATAATCACGTGAAGGGATATGAAAACTAGAAAGTTAAGTGAATTCATGTGCTTGGTTGTAGTTGAGAGTTGACATCTGTTTTGTAATAAAAAAAATATTATCTCGTTAATCTACGCAAGCTGTATGACAATCGTTGTTACGTTAAATAGATGTCAAGTATTTTTTTAAAAGAATTTATTAATTTTATCGTTTCTTCTTTTGTTCCTTCAATTATCTTATGTGCTTTTTAATCTTTACAGCTTAGTGCGATTGAAAGTCATGATCATGACAAAATGATATCATAGCTTCTGTTCATAACATGATCATATCATTCTTTCATCACATGGCATTAGCATCAATCATAACTTTTTTTACGTGTGTCACAACATGTTCAAATGTATCAATTGATATGACAATCATACAGTAACATAAAGTAATTACTCATAAGAGATGGGGATCAATATGAAAAACTTTGTTCACGTATCAAAGCACATCGTTCTCAAGAACATAACACCTTGCATGTATTATAAACATCAATCATAAGAAAACATCATGTTATCTTCCCATATAAGATAATCCTTAACAAAGCTCTCCAAATATCACTTCTTTCTCTACTTAAGATTTATCTTAACACTCTTCTACAGCTCTTACAAGTTTCTCAAGCTTTGAAAATGATATAATGGCTGGGCAAGCACATTCCTAAAACTGAAACGCCACTAAATTTATAGCTAACTTAATCTCCTTTTTCTTGTTGCTACATCCTCCACTGATCAAATGAGCTCGTCGCATGCAATAAGACACAAGTTAGATACATTATTGATCATCAAGGAGTTTCCAACATCTAAATTCAAATGGCAAACGCACTTATCAATATTTTTTTTTTTGTCAGGAGGGACTTCAAATTTATTAGATTTATTTTAAAATTAATGTAATATAAATTTTGATTTATTTTATTTGTATTGCATTCATCTTAAAACAAATTTAGTAATTTTAATATCCACCTTGATCAGAGTTTTATTAGAACATCAAGATATGAGATTTTTCCATCAGTATATGAGTGAGTTCCTAAATTTCTTCTTATCCGAATCATGATATAAAAATAAGTTATTCAAGTTGATCAAAGAAATTATGCATCATTAAATTTGAAATTTAATTAATTATGGATTATTCAATTATAAATATCTATGATATAATGCTTCTTTCTATCTCTATTTATCTATATAGATGTTTCCCTCACTTTCCTCTTTCCTTTGAATAAATCTCTCTCTCTCTCTCTCTCTCTCTTCCTGCCGGCAACTATTTCTTTTTCTGCGCAGGCCAGGAAGTCGCACAAAGCTAGCACTCGGCCAATGATTCTTTTTATTATTGTTTTTCTCTTAAGTTAATGAAAATTTTGGATCAAATATTTATTTAAAGGCAATATGTAATAAGAGAAATTGCAACTAAATATTGAACTTGTTCATATCCAAGGGCAACAAATAACTTAAATTAAATTTACATTTATTTGTAAAATCAGTTTTCTTGAATTTTGTATTAATCTTATAGTATAAAAATTGAACTCCATTATTGATCACTCTAGAGAGAATATTTTTCCATTTTGTTGAATTCAAATCATTTCCTTTTGGAATAGAAGCTGCTTGGTTGCAAATATTTAAGATATGTATATTTTAAATGCTTGTATCTTTAATATTCAAATTTTTTTGAATGATTAATTGTAAAACATAAATTCAAAAAATTAAAAAAATTGTTTACGTGAAAGTAAAATAAATCTAAATTTTTTATTCATATATATTTTTAAATATATGACTTTTTATATTAAGATTTTTTGATATATTTTCTTAAACTAAAAAAAAAAAATCTTGGATGAGATTGGTTAGATGATGTTGATAGGGATAGCTTATGTGAAAGCAGGGTCAGTTTGGTTGTTGAACCAAAATTATCCTAGAATTATACTAGAATTTTTTCAACAAGCTTAACAATGAAGTGAATGCAACATAGATTAGAGTGAGAAGCTATTAGATTTTATTAAATGAGTTCAAGTACAAAGATTTGTTTACTGTGAGCTTTATCCCTAACCCTTTATTTGTAGTTTTGGGTTAACATTTAAGCAATACATGATTAGCTACACATTTAAGTCACATGAATAAGAAAAATTACATGGGTATGTTGAAGGCAACTAGCTATAAAATACATGAGATGTGTAGCCTAATTACCTATGATTATTTACTAACTTCATATGAGTCTTTTCCTTAGTCATTGGCTTGATAAACAAAGATGCCAACTTGTCTATAGGAAGTCATACGCTTATTTGAAGGAAGTCGCTAACTTGTATAAAGAATGGAGCACATGAGGACAAGGGCATGAGCAAGCAATAATGATCGACGATAATAGGGATCAACTTCGATGTCTATGATGGAGAAGAGAGGCTAAGATGAGAATGATTTCAACAATGCACAAAAAGGTGAAGTTAAAAAAAGACAAGTGGAAGATATTTGGGATAGAGAACAGGAATAAAATTGCAAGTGAGAACCACTCGTCAGTAATCTCATAGCTTCTAGAAAATGATTACAGCATCAAGACCAAGGCATAACTAAACCAGTCGGGATTTTCGCTGCGGCCCTGACCAAAATTAATGACATAATTGTTTCTATAAAATTCATAGAAAAACCATAATTAAGGGGTTGGTTTGGTCGAGGGTTGGCTTGGCACAGAGCATGCTAGAGCTTCTTGAAAACATTCAACTTGGAAGGCCTATGGCATCACTTCCTTTCTTCTTTGTTCTTCTATGCCTCTCTTCTATTATCTCTCCTCTTTTGCTCTCTTTTATAATACGTCACTCATGTAACAAAAGTGATAGTAAAAAAAATCTCTATTCAATAGTGGACGTAGGTTGAGATGATCAAATGATTCTAAAATTCTCCACTTTATTTTTTGCTTTTACTATTTTCTTTTCATTCAATTCTCCACCTTTTAGTCTTAATTGAGTGAATTTGAACATTCGTGGATCTCTCTTCTTGCTATTCTGAGCAAGCCAATTTTTTGCTACACCAGGTATAGGAACTATTTGAGACATTAAAAATATGAAGATCAGGAGTCTACCCTTTTTGAACTAGAAAGCATAACTTAGATGGCTTTTTTGGAGAGTTGAGAAGGTTCTTTAACTTGCCAATTTCTTCTTAGGTGAGTCATACAATCTTTGTGAAATGCGCATGTTCTTTTTTATCAGCTTTCTTTATATCCATCACAGACTTTAACTATTCCATGCAATTTTAAAAAGTTTTCTCTACTACGCCCTTCGTCTATTAGTTTTACTATACGTTATTTTTTTAGTGGAATTTTTATCCTTCATTTTTGGAAGGGTCACTAAAAATCACTCATCTACTCGTGTTTTTATGGTTGCCATTTGACTTCGTCCTGATTGTGTCATTAGTTATTCTGGTTGTGTCATTTGATTTTGTCCTTTTGTCCATGTTAGTGGTTCTAAAGTTATAAATATAGTGATGAAACGCCACTCCCTTTTCTTTATTTTCTTCTTCCCTTCCTTGATTTGAACTCTGTGATTCTCTTTCGTGAAAGATTATTGTTTCTAAAGATAAAATCACTGTTTCAAAAGACTTTATTATTGTTGGTGTTTTTGGGAAGCGCAAGAAAGAAGATGGTGGGATTGGAAGATGTTAAGGCAAATAAAGAGACAAGAGATCCAACCGCTTTATAACTAAATGTCCCTAGTTCACTTTCCGAACCAATGGGTGAATGTTCTTCTATTCTTACGAAAGAATCTTTTCAATTAACTTCTATTACTTCACCTGTAGAGTCAATCACTGGAAAGATTATTGTTGATGGTAAACAAATGATTTTCATATTGTTGAAATGAAAGTTTTTAACTTTAAATAACTTTTTTGATAAAATTTTGGTGACTTTTGTGCTTCATCATTCCGTGAGTTAACTCATCGATAACAAAGTAGAAGAATGCCAAATGGATGTCGCCACGCAGCTAATGATGAACCAAGCGTTGATGTTGGCGATAAGCTATTAATAAGTTGAGAACTGATGTGGAGCAATTAATTATTGATGAGCTGAGAATTGATGTCGGCCCAACTGTTGTTGAAGAGTTGAGGATTGATGTTATAACCAGACAATAATGGATGATTCAAGAACTGATGTTGGTCAGTTAAGCACCAAGGACCCAGGACTAAATTCAGCTACCCAAATGCTGCGAGTATCTCCTTGGATAAATTCTTACCTAAACCTCAATCTTGTTGGATAGCCTCTTTCAAGTTTTTTTTTAAAGACATTTTATCTCTCCCTGAATCTTCTTTGGGCAAATTAAGAAATGTTGAAGATGCAGTTTCTAAAATTTTTCTATTAGAAAAACTGCAAGTCATTGCTACAAAAGAAGATTCGAGAACTCCTTCAAACTCTATTAGCTGAATCCTTGATGCATTGAGGAAAATTATTGGGATGATCATAGACAAGGTAAAAACACCAACTTCTGCTCTATGACAGTGCTCTCATTTTGTTCGCAGTGCAACTTTTAATAGGCCCAAAAACTTATTTGTAGTAGCATTTTTAAAAATAATTGAAGAAGGGCACGACTTTAGACATGCGGTTTTTTGCTAAGGCCACTACTATCTTTTATTACGTCCATAAACGTGCACTGTTTTACAATTTCACGTGATTTTTTACTACAATACGCGCTACATACCAAAACCTAGTCAACTCTGAAAAGTGTCGATCGTCACCCCTCCCACACACACACATATGAAAACCTTCATCTTATAAACCAGATAACAACATCTTCTCACTCCCAATTAGAACTAAACACAAAGCAAAGCTCAAGTATTTCTCTTTCTAAAGCATATCAGCATCTCCTCGCCCTTTCTCATCTACAAACTCTCTCTCCTTCACATATTTCTCATGGCAAGTTTGTTTGCTTCCTGCGCAGGCTTAGCTATTCGACCAAGGAGGCATGGAGGTAGGAAGGTCGACGACTATATAAAGCGTAAGCAAGCACTTGCTTGGGAGGAAGCTAACTTTCTTTGATCCACTTTCCAGGGCATGGAAGAGAACAAAAATAGGCAAAAGATGGTGGCTGTGGTAGATTCGAGGATCTGACGCGGTAGAGCGAATGCTTCTATCATATTCGTATTGCATTTCCTCTAGCAGCGTAGCAACACCCCTTCGATCCATCGTATTAGAGCGATACGAGAAGAACGATTAGGGTCATATTCAATCCTTTCTACAATGCCCATAGACGAAGTGCTTCGTTTCAGGTCAATTCCTCATTGCAATCGCTTTGATCCACCCCTAGGTGAAAAATTGTAATATGCCTAGATGAATTCCTCATTGCGGACTTCCCCGTGCTCAAAGTGAAATTGAGAAGTGCTCTCCCCTTTAGGCTTTTTCTCATTCTCGCTTGTCATCATTCGATTCTGTCTTAAGCTCGGCCACTCTCTGCCCCCACGACGTGCAAGCTGCTGCTGCTGCCGAGGCGATTGCGATGGAGCCTCTGTTGGAGGCTGCGCCGCCGTCTTCCGACGAGCTCGGGGAAATCATTGAGCTGTAGTTAAGATGAAAGTTTTCATGGAGAGAGAGGGTTTTTTCCAGCATTTTGATTAATGTCATTTTTATATCTAAAGCCTCTAACTTATTGCATTTTGATTGGGTTTAGTCTACTTTGGTAGTGTTTTATAAGAGTTGACTGTGTCTTGGTTAAAAAATCACGTGGCATTTCAAAAATGCGCGCGTAGAAAAAAAAAAATCGTAATAGCTCTAGCAAAAACTTGCATATCGTAAGAATTGCCATTTGAAGTTATTGATTAAAGTCATCTTTGGCTTTCTTGAAGATTGATTATGAAATTAACAAGAACGTTTTTAACAAGTTAACTTGCTGAAGATAAAACATATTTTTTCTGAAATTGCCAATACTCTTCATCAAGAGATTTTGGAATTGAAAGCTGAGATGACCTCGAGTGGCAGATTCTTATATTTTATGAGACTAATCAATTCTTAGTGGGTGGCGAGTTTGTTCTTCAATGACTTATCAAAGCGGGAATGTAATGCACAAAGTTGTCTCTAAATTATTCCTTGTAGTTTTCCTTAGTTTTTTCCAGTCAAATGAAAGGCTAACTTCAGATGTAGATGCTGAAGAAAAATTGTAAGATGTGATATTTTGATTTTTAATGAAAAAAACCTTTATTAGTTTTTCTCAATAGTCATTTTTGGAGATAACTTTTTGAATTGATTATGTACTCTATTAAATTATATTTATTTATTTTATTTAATAGTAATAATTTTGAATTAATAAAAATGGATTTTTAATTTGAATTTTGAAACTCAAAAGGATGTTTGAAGAAATTATTGTTTTTGGATGTCCTCTATAAGTTCAGTCATTGAAACCCTCAACGAGATTATCTTTGAGTATTGGTGAGTAATAGACAACCTCTCCCTTCTTTCATTAGTACAATGTGTATTTCATACTCGCCCTCCTTAATGAGGCTGCTACTAGTGTTGATGTTGGGATGACTTATCTTCGACTTTCATATTTTAAGGGCGCCTTTAATGACCTATGGGAAAATTCTTGACAAAATTGAGATTCTTTTATCGACCTAAAGTAGGAAGTAGTAGATTCACAATTATACTCTGCGTTGATGTGCCTCTTATTGGCGAGCTCTAATAACTTCACCTAGCTCGTCAACTGTTAGAAGCTGAGCATATGGCGAAATAGTCCTCTCAGACCTTGAGTTAGAGTAGCTTGAGCTATAGCTGGCTCCAAGTTTTGACATCGAGCATTTCTTTCTTAAAATTCATGAGGAAGCTTCTGAATGATTCGCCCAACTCTTGTTGTATCTTCAATCAGGCATGATAATTCTTCAGGTACGGCTAGCTAAGTAATGAATTGCCTTTTGAACTCATTGAACAACTAGATTGTTCCCACTGTCAACTTTCAAAATCATTTAAGCGACGATTCCTTGAAAATGGTAAGAAATAACCTGCATTTTAGAAATACCAATCAGTGATATTGCAAACTAGAAGTCGGCGTATGATTTGTGTGGTCAATCTTTCCCTATATGAATCATGATGTGGGATATTGTACTTTGCAGGAGGTTTTTTCTCTACAATTTCTTTTGAGAAGGCATTAATTTAGGCTTCCTTTTCTCAAAAAAAATTTCCAGCTTAAGATTTGAGAGAGTTTCTTCTCCATTGCTATCTTGATAATGGGTTTCAAGGGTTGTCGGAGTCGATGTTATTGCTCTTGCACTCAACGATCATCTTTTTATCTGAAGATTTTGTCAACATTTCTACGCTAGAAGCAGTTCTTGAATAAGATCCAACACACCCTTGATCATTCTACTCATTCATTCCTCCATCTTCACAAATAAATCTTTTAGTTTTTTGCATGCTCCACACTCACCTAACTTCAGAGATTGTTGTATCCAAAGTTATTTGTGAGTTATAGCTTAAACTAAAAAACAAGATCAATAAGAAAGAGAATAGAAGAGAGAGAGGCTATGGGATTTTACTAAATAAGTTTAAGTGCGGATAATTCTGTACTTTGAGCTCTATCTTTGACTCCTTATTTATAAGCGTGACATGATTGGCTAGATATAGTTACATAAATAAAAAAATTATATGGCTAAGCTTAAGTTAAATAGCTATAAAATGAATTAGTCATCTAGCCTAATTCCATATTATTGTTTATTAATCTCATATTAGTTTTTTGTTTAATCGTTAGCTTGATAAAGTGAAATCGTCAACTTCTATGTAAAAAGTTGACGTATTTGAAGGAAGTTGGTGAATAGCTTCTAGTTTTGAATGAATATGTCCGAATATGCTTGGCGGCTTCTCCATGAGCCGGGAGAGTTCTTTAGAAGCTTAGTGAGTTCAACTTGAGCTTGGTGTGTCCTTCATCAACTTAAAATGAGACAAAACCCCTTCCTCGGGAGCAGAATCATATATTTCTTTTTTAGAATATATGCTTTTTTGGTCTAATTTATTTGTCTTAATCACGAATTATTTTCCTTGGTTAAATACTTGTTTTGCTCATATTCGTGGGTTCTTAATTATCTTTTTCTCTTATATGAGAAGTAAAGTGTTCAGAGTTATGTTGAATCGGGTTCTTGAGATATTTGGGTGTATAGTGCTCGCGAGGGATGCAGTGATGGCTTTGGTGTCGATGTGGTCTCAAGCAAATTATGAATTTGGCATTGAAATGAATTTCAAATCATTAAAAATATGTCGGGGTATTCTAAATTCCTCAACAAGTATTTCTGATTTCTTTTGCTTCATACAGAACACATGTGTTCCATTTACTTTATACATCAAATGAATGTCGAAAGGCAGCTCATCGTGTGACACCCACTACTCTGCCTTTTCTTTATTTTTTTGTTTGGAATATGCGTCGAGGTAGGGGATGATAAGTATCAAAGCACAATACACACACAACATTATGATAATCTCTTCTTGCTCAGATCCCTGTGAAGAAGCCGAAGACCTTACTCCAACATTCTAGAAGTTGTTGAGGTTAGTACTGTTGATTCCAGCACTGAAACTTCTTTCTTACGAATAGAGTTCGCAATGTTTGATTCTCTCCCCACTTATTATAATGAATAATTACTGTTTCCATTCTGAGTAAATGCCTTCCAGAAACATTTTTTTTATGTGCATGTTCCAACTTTGAACTTCATGGTCTGAGACTTTGAATATAAAAAGTTCA
>JAJBZI010008434.1:0-12359 GCA_021234465.1 Dendrobium hybrid cultivar
TTATGAATTTAATGCATGTATGCCCTCCAAAAAGAATCAAGCATAGCATGAAAAAAATTTGATTTTGGTTTGAGTGAATAATTAATTGATTTATATGTATTTTAATTTTAATTAAGTTCATTGGATTTAGTTTGATTTGACTTTAAGTTGGGTGTTTTAAGTTCAATTTGAGTTGATATGGGTGTTTTAATTTTGATTTAAGGTTCTCTAATTTTTAATGATTTTTTTTATTTATTAATTATTAATTAATTAATTGATTAATTATTTATTTATTTATTTAAAGGGGTTGATTTATGTTGGAAAATTAACCAATTGGCCTCAAATCTTCAAAGGGTTTGGATTGATGGCTCGAATGGTGCCACTCATGGCAGGTACTTAAGATTAGGGTTTAAATGCCATGGTTGATGGTGTGATATGAATCGTTGGATCCCACGTGCTGCGATCAATGCTCTGGATTGAATGACCGATGGATGGATCCGCCCAAACAGCATGATCTAAGCGGTTAGTCCTAATACATGTGGGATCAGACGGTTCAGATCATTCCATTCATTAATTTGAGCTAAACCTAACCCCATCATGAAAAAAGGGTTCAAAATCGGGATCTAATGGATGAAATTGATTGAAACTTAGATGTATATTACTTGGGCCTAAATACGCCATGGTAGAGATTTTCAGGTCATTTTACCATGGGTCTTAAAAGTTATTGTGATTCAAAGATTATGAACTAGGGTTTTAGATATACCTTGATGTAGGGGGTCTTACGAGCCATTTTTTGGCTTGTTCTCTTCCTTGTGAGATCATGAAAAATTTCTCTGAAGGAGTCGAGGCTTGAAATCCACTAGATCAAGAGTTCCTAGAGTTGGGATGATTCTATCCTCAGTTTGCCGTCGATTCTACCGGCAGTGAGCTCCAAACGCCGAGAGATGCTTGGGGGAGGTAGAGGGGAGTGTGAAGAGCTCTAGGGAAGAGTTTTGATAGCTTTTGGTTTAGTGGGGGCTGAGATATTTTGGAATGAGTGCTTCTTTGTCCCCCCCCCCCCCATCCATGATGCCCTAGATCACTACATCAAGGGCTAGGATTGAGCAAGAGAGTGTTTGGATTATTGCCATGTGTCCCTCCACTAGTTTAAATGAGGGTTTAGGGACCCATGGGGGTTCGGGGAAAATTTAGTCATTTGGCTAAGTGAAAATTATTTGAGCAAATTTAGGATGAATCAAAGGCTTGAATTGGGTTTAATTGCGTCCAAATATGATTTAGAATAGCTTAAATAAATTAAAACAAGTGAATTTAAGAAATTTTGGAATTTTAAACAAGTTTAACCAAGTTTGAATTTTTGAATAATTTGAATATTTGATTGATTTGACAAGTCCAAGGTGGTCAAATTGACTAGGATGGGCCCTAAGGGTCCTCTAGAGTTGATTTGGGTTGAGTTTGAGCATTTTAATTCAAGAGATTTAGAATTTTGAATTTAATGATTATTTCAATGGCTTAGATTAGTTGACCAAGTCAACTCACTTGGATTGACCCTACCAAGCCTTGGGCTCAGTCAAATGGTCAATTGGATCACTCAAGTGATTTATGGGGTTTGATTTTGGTCATGGTCAAAAGTTTTACCAAATTTGGGTCAGGTTGACCAAGTCAGCATTTGACAAGGCCACGGTGACTGGGCATGCCCAATCCATTCAAAATTATATTTTAAGTGATTTGGTGAAGTTTTAAAGTTAATCAAGATTTGATTTGATTAAAGTTTGAAGTCAACGGTCCAATATGTTGTAGTGTGCAGCACACTGGAGATTGGTTCTGATTTAAGGTTTGATTTTTATGGGGAATGACCTCAGTAAAAAATGAAATCAATAAATAAACCCCTAACAGGTGTGATAAATTTAAAAATGAAATTACCTGCATTGGCATTGACTTAGACGATCAACTGAATCTGAAAGTTTACTAAACACTAGAGAAAGTGAGTAATGGTTTAAAGTCTAAATTTGATTTTGATTTTGATCAACTCTTGAAATAGGAATGTGTCCTAGACAACCAAGTTTCAAAAGATAGGATATCACTAGGGAGATCAATCTTAAGAATGAGATTTAATGAAAGTAGGATGCCACTATGGGGACTGACACCTGAAGCATATAGGAAGCCATTTGGGGACTTAAACCTAATAGCTGATTTGATTTAAATGAAGAGAGGAAGCAGTTTGGGGACTTACACTAATCCTCGAAGAGGGATGTCATTTGGAGACTTACACCCGAAGCATATAAGAAGCTGTTTGGGGACTTACACTTAATAGTTGACATGATTTAAATGAAGAGAGGAAGCTGTTTGGGGACTTACACTAATTCTCGAAGAGAGATGCCATTTGGGGGCTTACACCCGAAATGTATAGGAAGCCATTTGTGGACTTACACCTAATAGCTTATTTGATTTAAATGATGCAAGGAAGCCATTTAGGGACTTACACCAATCCTCAAAGACGGATGTCGTTTGGAGACTTACACTCGAAGCATATAGGAAGTCGTTTGGGGACTTACACCTAATAGCAGATTTGATTTAAATGAAGAGAGGAAGCTGTTTGGGGACTTACACCAATCCTCGAAGAGGGATTCCATTTGGGGACTTATACCTAAAGCGTATAGGAAGTCATTTTGGGACTTACACCTAAGAGCTGATTTGATTTAAATGAAGAGAGGATACCGTTTAGGGACTTACACCAATCCTTGAAGAGGGATTCCATTTGGGGACTTATATCCGAAGCATATAGGAAGTCGTTTGGGGACTTACACCAATCCTCAAAGAGGGATGCTATTTCAGAACTTATACCCAAAGCATATAAGAAGTTGTTTGGGGACTTACACCTAGTAGCTAGTTTAGTTTGAATAAAGAGAGAATGCCGTTTGTGGACTTACACTAATCCTCAAAAAGGGAGGTGTGACTGATAGAAGATTACGCCAATCTTTAGGAAGAGTCAAATTATTTAACAAGTCTTAGAGTTTTCACAAGTTCTCGGTATTAGTATGGCTCTCCTGACCCAGTTTCATCACATGGACCCATTTCGTCATGTAATGTCAATGGTGCTGATGAAACATCAATAATATAGAAAACTTAATTTTTAAAATTTCCTTTCACTAAAAGTTTCCTTTAATACATCCTTAAGCATAATAATTCTTAAGGTATTATCCATTGATAGGCAACATAGGATGATACTCTTTAAATCTATTAATTGGTATGAACATCCTTGGTATGCCTTCTCTATAATAAACAGACCCTCCCAGGTTGGCTCAAACTTACCACCTATCTTTCTGTGCATCAAGATAGGCCTTCGTAGAACTAAGACAAAGTCTCCTGTTTGGAAGGTTCTCATACCAACTATCTTATCATGAGCTTGGTTCATTTTAGCTTTGTATAAATCGAGGCTTCATTGAGCCTGTAGTTATTTCTCCTCCAAACCTTTGAGCTCTTTTAAGCGAAGTTTAGAATTTTGTTTTGAAGTTATGTTGTAGTTTACTGCAACCCTAAATGATGGTAAAATTGAACTTCCAAAGGAATAACAACTTCTGCACCAAATACTAAAGCATATGGCGTAGATTGAGTTGAAGTTCTATATGTAGTTTTGTATGCCCACAAAGCTTCAACCAACTTTTCATGCCATTGGCGCTTATTGTCATCTAAGGTTTTCTTCAGAATTTAAACTAGAGTCTTATTGAAAGCTTCGACAAATCCATTTGCCCAAGGGTAAGAAAGTCAAATATCTCCAATCAATATTGTGATGTATAAAAAAGTTATTTATCTTTGTATTTTTGAAGGATAGTCCATTATCAGATATGATCCAATGAGGGATGCAAAATCAATACACAATATGGTCTTAAAAGAAATTTAAGTCATGATGAGCTTTGAACTTCCCTTAGAGGAATTACTTCTGCCCATTTTGAGAAATAGTTCATTGCTGCTAGGATGAACCTATAACCCCTCGAAGATGGTGGATATATAGGACCAACGATATTCGTACCGCAACTCATAAAGGGCCAGGAAGTGATCATCAGGTAAAGTACATTTGGCAGTTGATGCAGAACTACACCATGCACCTGACATTCCTGACAACGACGTGTAACACTCATGCAGTCACTCATCATTGATGGCCAGTAATACCCCATCCATTTGATTTTCATTTTCATCTTGGGTCCAGATTGATGTGCCCCACAAAATCCAGCATGTACTTCTTCCACTATATTTTGTGATTCTGATTCATTTAAACATCTCAACCATATCTGATCAAATGACCTTCTGCATATAGTTTTGTTAATCAAATTATAGGAGAGGGATCTTCTTTTAACATGTTCGGTCACTGATCTATCACGAGGGAGCTTATTTTCTAGCAAGTATTCAATGAAAGGGATTCTCCAATCTACCTTCTCCTTATCCACCGTGATACTAATTTTCACCTCAGTTGATAGCTTTTGGTTTATATATTCAATGTCTATTGGAGACAAAGATTTACAGCCTTGTACTTCTATTGGAATTGAATCTTCTTCAAGGTAAGCTAATTCTTTAGCAAGCTTGGACAGAGCATCTGCTACACCATTCTTCCCACATAGAATTCTGTACATAGTCACATCTAGAATTTGTTCGAGAAGATGGATGGTATACCGATAATACAGTATTAAGTTCTCTTTTAACACTTCATAGGTTCCAACCACTTGATTAATAACTAGATGCGAATCTCGAAATATCTTAATTTTTTTTATTTCATTTAAGATTGTCAATTCTAACTCAGTGATCAGAGCTTCATACTTAGCTTCGTTGTTTGTACAAGGCTCCGACATAAGATAAGGAGTAATACATCAAGCTCTTATTTGGAGTAACAAATACTATACCGAGTCTAGCCTTCCCCGGGAGAGTGCTATGAGGTGTTCCTCTTTGATAAGAGGCGGCACCATCAAAGTAGAATTCTCATACAAGCTTTTCATTTAATTTTAATTCCATAATTTGTTCATCTAGTAGTTCATCTTTGATCGGACAATCATCTTGAACTAGATGTGCTGCTAGGAAGCCTGCAAGAGCTTGTCATTTTAGAGCACACAAAGGGACAAAAGTAATTTAAAATTGTAGAAGAATCATCGACCATCGAGCCAATCTTACTGATAATGTTGGATGAGTCTGCAAGTACTGCAATGAATTTACTCTATATATGAGGTTAATCTTGTGAGATAACATGTAATGCCTCAACTTCTAAGCAGCAAAGATCAAGGCGAGATAATATTTCTCAATTGGAGGATAGTTAACTTTGATTGGAAGTAACCATCTACTCAAGTAATAGAGTACGTTCTCTTTCCATTCCCATTAATATGAGATAACAAGGTGCTAAGAGATTCACTCAAAGCTGCTATATATAGAATTAGATGCTTCCTAGGGATGGGAGTTGCCATGATTGGAGGATTTATTAAGTTTTGTTTTATATCTTCAAATGCTTTTTGATAATTATCATCCTACTGAAAGCATACATCTTTCTTGCAAAGCCGTGAATGGTTGATATCTCCCTGAGACATTTGATATGAATCTCCTGAGGCATGCCAACTGACCTTGGAAAGATCGCAATTGAGTGAGACTCATAGGTGGGGCATCTCCAATATTGCTTTAATTTTATTAGGATCAATTTCAATTCCATGGTGCCAAACCACAAAACCCAAAAATTTTACCGAGGTAACACCGAAGCTACACTTCAGAGGATTCATTTTTAAATTATATTGATGTAATCCTTAGAAAATAATTCTCAAGTCATATAAATGATCATCTCTTTCGAGACTTTTAACAACTAGATCATCGACATAACATTCCACCTGTTGGTGGATAAGCTCATCAAAAATCTTCTCCATTGCACACTGGTAGGTTGCTCCAGCATTCTTTAATCTGAAAGGCATTACTTTATAACAATAAACTCCTATCGATGTTTTGAAAGCTATATTTCATTCATCTTCAAGAGCCATCTTAATTTGATTATACCCATATGATCCATCCATAAAGGAGAACATTGCATGTGAGGAGGCAACATCTACCATGAGTTCAGGTATGGGGAGTGGAACTCATCCTTAGGACATGCCTTGTTTAAATCTCTGTAATCAATGCAGATACGAATTTGTTTGTTCTTCTTCTTTATCGAAATGACACTGGCTAACAAAGTTGAATATTTTTCTTCTTTGATAAATTCAGCATTAATTAATTTTTTAACTTTAACGACCACCTACTGTTCGACTTTCACTCGTATCCACTGGGGTGCTTGTTTTATTGGGGTTATATCAAGTTGGATTTCTAATCTATGAATGGCTATATTTGGAGATAGCCCAGTCATTTCTTCATAGCTCCATGCAAAACATTCTTTGAACTCTGATAGAAGTCTGATCATTTTATCGGCATCATCCTCATTCCAAAAAGATCGGATGAGGGTCTTCTTCACTGCCTATATTTTCTTCTTTTAAATTGTCAATTATAGTTTTAATCTCCTCTTTAAGCTCTGGAGGTGCATCCCGAACTTGAGAGTCATCCAAATCACCTGAAGTTTCTAAATAAAGTTTGTTAAAGGCTTTAACATTTATTGTGAAGAGATTTTTAGACTCTAGAGTATTCGTTATAACTAAGCAGTATTCGTCATCATCAAATGGACGAAGAATATCAAAGCCAGAACCTACTCTTGATGCATTTTTATGGTATTTAGTATTCCACGAGTGTTCAAATCATCAAGCTTCGGCTCATGTCCAAGTTAATGGCGCTAAACCTTGCTTAGAATTTTATTTACACAACTTGAATACCAATCAAGGATTACATCTATCTCTGTAGCTTTACTGGTAGAGGATACAAAAACATTGGATTTTGAATCTGGATCTAAGGATGGAAAAGCTTTTATTGCTAGCCTCTTTACATTAGTTTGGGATAGCAAAGTTAGGGTAATATTTTCCACATACCTCTTTAATTTCTTAATGGTAAGAATATTAGAATCATCTTCCCTAGCAATTTGGACCCTATCCTCATCGCTATTGGCTTTTATAGAAATTTCAAACTTCAACTATCTAGTGTAATTTGTACATTATGTAACCTATTTCTCTTTCTCAAATACATATGATTCATCCTCTGAATTGGACTATATCAATATGTATTACAGGTGTCTTTATTTGCATGTATTGCTCCCTTTCACTTTCTATCATTTCTTGGTCTCGTCATCCTCGACCTCTTCCCCTAGATTGTTGAATTCATCCACCTCTTTGTGAAGAAGGAGTAGGGTGCAAACGAACATTATGTTCGAGATCAAGACACCCTTCTTCTTTTTTTGTTTTTTTCTTCAATCTTTTCATTTTCACCTATTTCAGCCAGTTTGAAATTTTTATAGAACACAGTCTGACTTTTAGGCACATAGTAGGAAGCATCTTCATATATACCAACCTCATGAATAGAAAATGCTTGTAAGTCACCCTTCATATAGTGCTCACTCCCCTCATGGGAGTATTTAATAAAATGATGAATGGTGGATGACACCATTCTATACTCATGAGGCCATGGCCTACCTAATGGAGAATTAAAGAAAGCTTTACAATCTATTATATGAAACTTAGCATCAGTTTTCAAGAATTCTATTTCTAGAAGAAGGGTTATTAAACCCAAAGCTCTCTCGCCTTGCTCGTAAAATCCTCGCAACATCATCTAAACAAAACTGAATTTGTGAGTGTCCACTTGTAAATATGCGAGAGTTCTAAGATTCATGATGTTGAATGATGCACCTGGATCAACAAGACCATGGGACAATTTGAAGTTGCCCACGTTTACAGAACTATACAAAGGGCAATTATGATTTGCGTTTCCTAGTAGCAAGCCTTCATTAAAAAATACAATCTCTAAAGTTTCTTTGAAGTGTAATGCTTCCTCAACTTGCGTTGATGTAAACTAATCCATACGTATCTCTGGATTAAGCAGAGCTTTAATTAGAACCTCCCTCATTTTTTTGGAAAGGACCAGGGCGTCATAGATACTGATTTTTGCTGGCAGTTTTCTAAGATGAGCCAATATACTATAATCCACTCTATAGTCTCAAGGTGGGTTATATTTGGACTTTGAACTGATTCGGGTTGATTCAAAATCTCTGGACTATTGGAAACTTATTTCTCCTTATCAACAGGTGAAGTCCGTGGAGGCATGACTTTGCCACTACGAAGATGGACTTCAACCACTTCTTTAGAAGGAGATATTTTAGAACATTTGATTTCTTGATTGCTGGATTGCCTTTGATTCTTCATCTTATAGACTATCGAAATTAGACATTTCAAATTTGATGTTTATAGTATGACCCTGGACATCAAGAACAAGAGAGTCACTATCAGATGTATATTGATCATATTTTATTCGTTCACTTTGTTGTGTTAATGTTTCTTGAGAATTATTTTCTTCAATGTTTAAGTTTTCAACTTGGTAGTCGTAAGAAGAAACAAACAAGACATACGCAAAATCTTTCTTGATAGATTTCTTATCCCAGGCGGGGCGAAATAGAAGCCATACAAAGTTAGAGGTTAAAGGGTTATTATTTTCTCGTTTGCAGAAATAACTAGATTATCATTTACAGATTTAATTTGGGAGGTATTATCCCGCTCCAAGAAAAAAAAAGACTTGACTTGCTCGTACTTTGGCTCTATGTTTGAAACATCTCATTTTATTGTAGAAAGGGGTACAGAAGGCTCACCAAATATACATTTAGCAGATCCTTGAGTTGGACCCACTAAACATTCTTTGGGTATCAAAACTATCCCAATTTTAATATTCTTCTCAAGCCACTCTTTGAAGGTTATACAATCTACTAATTCATCACTAATCATCTAGTTATATGGGCAATATTTGGGTTGATCTGATTTACCCACATCGTCCATCTTTTTAGACTCTGGAAGTTCAAACTCTACTCTTTTTACAAGACTCATAAAGAATTTCTTGATAGCTTCTCTTTTAAACGAATAAGTTTAATTTTTCATTGCTTCAAACTATTCCCTCTTCTCTCTGGAGTGAGATAAGGATGAGATCTGAGCGGTTGGTCATTTGGGAAATATTATACTGCTGATACTGGGAATTTTGATTCAAATTCTTGACATGAATCTATATTGGTTGCTTCCCCTTATCAACCGTGGAGACCAATCCCATTTTCCTTTATGGACTTTCTGAGACTTAAATTTCTTTGAATCTACGGATTGGTCCTTTGAGAAAGGTAGTTGGGAAACTTCTTCTTGAAAGTTATATGCCTTATTTAACAACTTCAAAAAAGTTCTAATGGTAAAACCTTTCAATAAAAAAGCTATCGGACCATGGAAGCTTTTAAGAAGAATCTCTATAGCATGTTGTTCTTGTAATTGAGGTTTGCACCTCATGCTAAGATTCCTCCACCACAAGATGTAATTAACTTGACTTTTATCTGGCTTTTGCTTTTCAACAACCAGATCTCCGATGGTGATATGATGTTTAGCTCCAACAAATTGTTTGATGAACATTAACTCCAAATCATTGAAGGTACGGACAGACCCATTAGGTAGTTTAGCATACCAATCAAATGCAATCTCTGAAAAACTACTCACAAACTCTCTGAGTTGTAAAGCATCATTGCCTCCAGCATTACAGCAACTAGCTCTAAAGTGTGTTAAATGTTGTTTGGAATTTTTGATTTCATCAAATTTTTTAAATGAAGGAAGTACGAATACTTTCTGATAAAGGACCAAGTCCTATTCTTCTGGGTATCTTCTACCCTTCAGAACAAACGAGGTACCCTTAGATTGAGCCAAGGCTTCTTTGACCTACTGCTCTGTTATCTGCTTTATGCTCAAGGATTGTATTGACTCTCTTTCTAACCTAGTTGCTTTATTTTCTATTATTTCCTTTTCAAGCTGTCTTTGCTCACTGGCCACTCGTATGAATTTTTTGAGTGGTGATTCTATATGAGCATTTGAAGTAGAAGTTTCTTTATTTTGCATGGCAACAATCATAGCCACCATCTCATCTATTCTCTTCTCCATAAAAAATATCTATTTTTCCCTTAGACTTATCTGCTTAATGAGATGTTCGGTTGTATCCAGTTCTTCATCTTCCTCAGTTATGGTATCTGTAGCCTTGGATTTTGAATTACCTTTCTCATTTTGATTCTATGAACGAGTCTCCACCATGAAGATATGTCCGAACATCTCTTCATCAGCTGCTTCTTCTTCATCAATCTTCTTTATACTTTACTTGAGATAGTTCATCATCTCTTCTATGGGTATTCTTGATGCATTGTGAGGATCGACCAGGTTGTATTCTCAAACAGAAAGTTCATCTATTGCCTATACTTTTATTTTTCTCTCCTCCACTGCATCATCATTTTTAGGGGGGAATGCAATCAAGTGGCAACCATCATAGGCTGCCAAACCTTCTTCCTATCAGATAATAAGGTTCATTGACTTATTGAATTCAACTATCTCCTATCATGATAAGAAGAGGGTTGGCTACCTTTCAAGTGTTGCCTATCATCTCTAGGTGATTGTCGCACCAAGGGATGACAATGAGATCTATATTGGTTATTTCTCGATTAAACATAAGATGGATCTGCCTTCTTGTAAGACTGTGCTTCGACTCTAGGGGAAATGACATCTTTCATGTCTTTGGAGAATTCAGATTTGGATTGTTCATACTAATTTGCACATTTGTGAATCAGTCCATCTAGCATTGACTTGAACTTTCTCTTCACCTCAGAAACAAAATGAAGAGTTAGTTGTTTGTAGGGCATGGCAGATGGAGAGTTTGTGATCTTTCTTTTTTTATCGTCTCCCTTAATATCAAATAGAGGGTGAAAGTGACTTCCACCTAGAAATAATAAATTTTCAGGAACTTCAGATATTTCTTTCAGTGTTGTTTCAGTGGGGACACTACTAGTTAGCACCTGATCGTTCATTTGTTTGGCCTTCTCGGCCCTCCACCTATGATGATAATTCATGTTTCTCCTTTGCGACTTAGTCATCACCTTTGCGACAAAGGATGACCCCATCTCAAATGTAGTATTGTCAGGACATATAATAAGTTTTAGCTTTTGACTCTCCATAGCTCAGTGAAAAATCAATCTTAAAAACACAGAGGGTCTATTACTTGTAGGGGAAACTATGGACCCACTCCCAGTCAGTAGATGCATAATAAATTATGCCACAGGTTGAACAATTGGTGACACTACATGTTGGGCAATAACAAACTTCAGTCCATTCATGGCTTAACCAGGTTGTCAATTCCTGAACCAAACTTAATTGTATTTGTTGATCCAGAAGATGTTTCAAAGGAAATGTTAACGTCTAAGAAAGATTGAAGATCAGTTTGCCTGCCATTGCTATATGTTTGAAGGGAAGCTGTGTATCAGTTATGAAACTTACTGAGTACATATTAAAGACTAAATTAGGAGAGTATACAAACTGAATTCATTGAATCTCCAAAATAATGAGGTTGACTCTTTAGTTTTAAAATAGAGATGGATTTGATTTTAAAATCAGGACCCAGCCCGGATAAGAACATCAAATCATGTGATCGAATATAATCATGATGCACCACCCAACACTAGGGAAATTTGATTGAAGTTAAAGTTTGATTGAAGGTTTAAGATTTGGTTTTGATATTGAAATTAGATTTAAGATTGATTGTTTGATTGATGTTGGGATTTAGAAAATTCAAGGATGAAGATTTGATGTTGACCACTTTAATTCAAGGATGAAACAAATGAAATGGGGCAACACAAGAGAGTAGCGTAATCCACTATGAGAGTGAGCACACTACTAGTTTAGAGTTAAGTCTTCACTAAAGATGGAAGGAGAATCATGTCCCCAGCAAAGTTGCCAGAAAAATCTGTTGGAATAAACTATGGTGAGGTTTCAGTCCAACTGATTTGCTTTATTATTTCTATTATTAAATCTACATAGATCACAACATACGATTTTGGAAGACAGACTGATGCTTCACTATCGATCTAAAGATACAAATAGGATTTATTTTCAGGACCAAAGTTTGCATGAGGAATGAAATACGCATCCCAAGGTATAAATAAGTCATTCACCTATCACTTCAAAAGTGAAATTAATTAATGATAAGTTGCTCTACGTTCCAAAAATTTTCCCCTTCTTTAGTGAACAAAAGCAGGGTTTAATTTAAAATGGGATCTTAGGATTCCTACAAAGGCAAGCCTCTGTAGTTAATTATATCTTTGAAGAGAACACTTTTGATTAAAGTGAGGACTAAACTCATTTTTAAAATTTAGAAAGGTTTAAAAATCTCAATCAATTAATCAAAAAATAGTTCAAAGTTTTAAATTTATTTGAAAGAGAATGGGGTGATCC
>JAJBZI010008440.1:0-10449 GCA_021234465.1 Dendrobium hybrid cultivar
AGGCAATAGATAAATATTCAAAATCTTTATAAGGTACTAAGCCAAATAAAAAAGAAAAAGAAAAGAAAAACATCAAATTGCTAAGTATCTGAATAAAAATGATTTGGTACCTATAATGTCTAGACCTACCAATATACTACCAAAGGAATTACTGGAATCATAAAACTTAAAGAAAACTTATAGGTAGATTTAAGGATTAACAAAATAAACAATTTCATTAATTCCAAAACTTCCAACAAATCTATGAATGTTAGTCAAAATTATTCACCCATGAGAGTTTAGTTTAAAAGGATTATTAATTTAAAATGGGAAATGGGGATCTTATCAATTGTTTTATTAAAATATCTTCCAATTTATATAATGTAAAAATACTTAGATTTTTAATTTTATCTTTTTTCCAAAAATCATACTTAAGGCAAAAGATATTTTTTTTGTCCCAATGTAATGCCCATTACTTAACTCAAGTAATAGTTTAAAGTTTGGAGGATATTGATAAGATAAAACTATTCATGATAATTCTATTATTATATTATTTTATGCTTGTAGTCCTTGTATATTTTACAAGTTATAAGAAAAATCATAAAAATTAGAATATACCCTAGTGCCACAAAAGCAATGCTATACACCTAACTCATTCCAGTGCCACAATGCAATAGGTTTAGTGTCGTGGCAGAGAGCTTACTAAAAATTGGTTAGAGAGCATTGCACTAAAGAGCTATAATCAGTGCCACAACATTAGATTAAACTTCCACAACACCAAATCGCCTAGCACCATAGTTGGAGTTAGTTGGATCGATGAACCAAAGTGACTATTGGTGAACCTACATCCCATTTCAGCATCAAAATACTGCCACCAAGCTAGTGCCATAGTGCTCATTAAGTTAGATTGAAATACTATAAATAGTAATATTAATCTCAGGGTAGAGAGGTTGGCAACTTATGGAGACATTTTCGTGAATTAGTTGTGGAAAAAATTAATTATGACAACTAGTTCAATTTATATATCTCTAATCAAATCTACATATCTTAACAAATACCATCTCAGAAGGTAGACTGTTTCTTGACTATCAATTCAAAAATAAAAATATAATTAAGTATTAAAATCAAACTAAGCATAGGGAATGTAACAATCATCTCAAAAGATAAAATTGACATTCACCTATCACTTTGAAAATAAAATTAATAATTGATATACTTTAATTTAATCAATAGTTTTCCCTTTTCTCTTATGAATTAAATAAGTGTTTACTTTCCTAACAGGTGTTATGTCTCCTATAAACAAAAGCCTCTATAGTTAATTAAATCCCAAGATAATTTTTGAGAAAACACTTAATTAAAGTGGTAAACAGACTATTCAGATTTATAAATATTTAATCAAATGTTTAAATCTTGACCTATGTATCAATCAGAAGAGCTTAATGTTTGTACACTTTTTTATGGGTCAAAAGAAGAAAGTTAAAGAGTGTTTGAGATTTTGAAAAAACTAGAAACACTCTAACATAATCTAGAATTTGGCTTTGCAAGTTTGAATCAGGATTTTAATTTTTTATTTAAGTTTATAATTTATTATAAATTTTGGATAACCCTATTGTGGGAAGTAAGAAATTTAAAATGTATGCAAATTTAGACTTACATTTGTTTGGAGTTGACTACCATTAAACAACCTAAGCACTAAAACCATATTTTTCAAGTCTCATGTATGTAGGTTAGATATGTATTTTTGTTTATGTGGAATCAAGGGTTTAGGTTTAGAACTAAATCAGGGATGGGGTTTGCAATGTATTGGGTTCAAATGCACCTAACAAATGTAATTTAACATGATTTTACCCTAAATTCTAAGTTGATTTTAATTTCTAAAATTTATTCTATTATTGAATTTCTAGAAAATTTTGACAGCATAATGGCCCTATACATAAAGGGAATAGTGTGACAGACCGGTCGCTTATGCCCCTTCTTCCTTGTTGTTGTCTTATGTGCTAGGCTACTATATATTGTATGAAAGTAAAATGGATGCATGTATGTATGAATGGGTAATGGTGTTAGGGTATGTAGTACCAAATTGTATCATTCAAGATCTAACATATGTATCAGTATAAAGGTAAGGGTAAATACATTATAGAAATAAGAAAATAATCAATTCATCAAATGCAAGCAATATACCATCCCACATGTATATAATTTATGAATGTTTATGAAGAGATTTATAAATAAACTTTATTATTTATTTACAAAAGAAAATAAAGTACGGCCCAAGGTCTACTATTAAAGGAATGCGGCCAGGACCTTATTTTATTTTATTTTTATTTTTGAAATTTGCATTTGCATTAATAAAAGAAAAATAAGTATAAGATACAATCACTCAAGGGGATAGCTATTCCTCTCGTCACTCAAAAGCCTAAGGAAATTAAGAAAATTGACACAATACGAGTAATTATGCCAAGTAAAAGAAAACTGCAGAGCTTTCTTAGCACAATAATTAGTAGCTCTATTACAATCAATAGAAATATGCTAAAAAATGATAGTCTAAAACTTGGAAAGAAATGTTATGTCAGGTGCCAACTAAGGGTAGTGTTGCCAATTAGAAGCTATAAGACTTTACTTTAACCAATTGATAACACTATTATTATCTCCTTCGATGATGTAACCTCGAAGATCAAACATCCAAGGCTTCAAGAAGATTTGAAGTGATGTAATAGTGATCAACTCAACATAAGAAGCATTCCAATATATAAACTATATTCTAGTTGCTTTGAGAAGATGTTCAACTGAGTCCCGAATGACCATAGCGATGCCTGCTTGATTTGTTAAAAGTAAAGATCCATCCATATTTATCTTGATCTAGTCCTGGGGAGGGAGGGGACACCAATGATGGATGCTCAGCTTGGTCAACCAAATGGTTTTCTAGTGCTCAGATGTCGAACATGTCTATAAGGATCTAGATTTCTAATTGTCGCTGCCGCCAAAGTAGTGGGTGTCCCAAAAGGTAGTCCATGCTTGCATAATTTTTTGCTTCATCAAATCTGGTAGATGGTGTGACACTTTAGCTTGCCAAGGTGCTGATTCAGAGTTGCATCTTGTTGTACAATCTAAAGGAGATCTTGAAGAGAGCTGGGTTGGGCTATAGGGAAGCCCCATTTCTATAGAATTTGGAACACCTACATAGAAAATAAACAATTAATAAAAATGTGTTCAAGAGTTTCCTCTTCTTGGCAGCCTCTGATGCAATTGACTTTACTTATAAGGACTCATCGGCATAGCCAAGATTGAGTTGGAAAAGCATAATTTAAAACCCTCCACTAGAAAAGGTATTTTCTAGGATGTAATTTAAGTTTCTGAAGCTAGTTATATCTATTATCAATAATGGGAAATTGGGCTTCAAAAACTTGAGATGTAATTAATCTAGCAAAAGTAGGCTTGATCATTACAAGAGAGTCTCTCACCGAATCATTTAAAATATGTAATTGAATAATTAAATCAACTAAGTCTATTCTAAATGATACAATAGGTTTTTTCATGTCCCAACACCCAAAAGACAGAATGAACTCCAGGACTTTGACTTCTTCATCCAAGTTGTTATTGATATAAGCTGGCCACCTGCAAAGAGGAAAATCCAAAATCCAAATAAGTTTATGAACAAGAATGTCCTCACAACTAGCTATGTTCAACTGAATCAATCCATCAAGGGCCTTCATACCATCATGTATTACTTTCCAAACCATATAATGACTCCTTCTTCTGATATCTTCATGTATAGGGCCATACTTCTGAATCAAAAGTTTATTATGGAGATCATTGGATTTTTTGTAAAGATTATAAATCAATCTAGCTCATAAAGGATCTCTCCATTTAATTGTAGAGTGCATTTCAAGTCCTCCAAGTCGTGTCGGCATACAAACCATATCCCAAGGCACATAATGAAGACTTTTCTTATTGGTGGACTTTTGCCAGATGAATTTACAACAAAGCTTATCGAGTGAATATTGAGCACTTTTTGGTATATCTGTTTGAGTCATAAGATAAATAATAAGAGTAGAGAGGAAATATTTTACCAGTGCAATCTTACCAACCATAAAAAGATGATGTTGTCCTCATGACTGAATTAGAGAATAAGCTTTAAGGATAGAGGATAAATCTATAGCTTTTAGTTGACATAAAATAATTTTGATTCACAAATAATCCATTTCCTCCATAGTTCTAAAGCCAAGATTATTCATCACTGTTCTCTTCTTAGTAGCTCTACTGAAGAGTGACGATGATTTTAAAGTATTGATCTTTTGGCCCATCCAGTCGTAGTAATCAGTAACAGTTCTTAACATACTTCTGGCGGCCATAACTGTGGCTATTGAAAAAAGCAAGATATCATCAGCATAAAAGAGATGAGTTAAAGTGGTACCTTATCTTGTTACTTAAACTCCAAGAAGTTGATGCCTTTTATTTTGAATTGCTTTAGTATGGAGTTCAGAGCATAAAATAAAAAGATATTGTGACACAGTGCAACCTTAACAAAATCCAAAATAACCATAAATTCAATATGATCTTTTACACTGTAAGAAGAGAGTATGTCAGATATTCCACACATTGCATTAGTAAAGCAATAAACTTTGTCGGGAAGCCTATATCCTTTAACATCTTGTTCAAAGTGGCCCAACTCATAGTATCATAAGCTTATTCCATATCAACCTTTACCCTCATAAAGCCGGGCTTGGCAATAAAAGACTTAAATTTATGTGCAAACTCTAGTAATAAGACAATGTTCAAAGATAGATCAGTTAGGGACAAAAGCCCACTGCTCTTCAGAGATCATAGAGGGGAGAAGATTTTTCATTTTGTATAAAAGAATATTACCAATAATTTTGTAAATAGTGTTACCTAATCTGAGAAGTAGAAATTTCACCAGGGATTCAGCACCAATAGTTTTGGGGATGAGAAACACAATATTGTCTTTCCAAGACTTAAGCACATTGACTGAACTAAAAAACTCCTTGATTACTTCACGCATAGAATCCTGTATGATTTCCCATAACATCCTTCTACTCTATTATAAAGTTGCGGGAAGTTAAGAGTCATAGGCCAATTCTCCCAATTCACCTTTGTAATTCCACTTGTTTTGAAAGAAATTTAGAAATTCATTTTCAATAATATTAGCACCCTCCACCTAATCCCTAAGAGAAGTCACAATATTTTTTATCCTATTAGAGCATCTTCTAGTAGAAGCATTGGAAATAAGGAATTGTGTTTTAGTTGCCCTTCAAAATCTAGCTAGTCTTAGCTTGTTAGCTCCAATAAGTGTTCAATATGAATAAAGTAGCATTAAGTTCTTGAACTTTATTTTTGAGCTCATATTCTTGTTCAAAGGAGAGGCCTTTAGGAGAACTATCAAGAAACTATAAAGCAAGAATTTCTTTCTTGAGATTGATCATTTGATCATTCAGGTCCTTATGCTTAGTCTTATTCCAGAAGTAAGGAGCACATAAAGTTCTAAGACACTTACAGTGGGGAATATCAGCGGCATCTCCAAAGTTATTCTTACCTCATTTATCTTTCACAATCTTACAAACATTAGGTTAAATGAGCAAAGTGTCTTCAAATTTGATCCATGAAGGGGGTGGAGTAATGATCTCATTGGTAAGCTTAAGCAACACCGAGCAATGATCAGGAGTAAGATGAAGAAAGTGTTGTGTAGTAGCCAAAGGGATTATTTAAAGAGCTTTAGAGTTAATGAGAATGCATTCATGGCAAACCCAAATATTACTAGCTCCAGATTTGTTATTAGACCAGGTAAAATGGGGGCCACTAAAACCCACATCATACAGATCAGTATTATTCATCAAAGTTTGAATCTCCTATGCCCCTTAAAAAAAGGAAAATGGCTTCCCACCCTTCTTATCTTGTTGAGAAGGGACACAATTGAAGTCTCCCACAACAACAATAGAAAATTGATCATCCATATGGTGGCTATCCAAATCCCAAATGGCCCTTCTATTGTGATAGTATTTGTGATCATAAACTAGCAATCCTCCATTTTTTATTTGCGGGGTTAGTAAACCAACCAATAACACACTGTTGATGAGCATTAATTAGGTAAAAGTTGGACATGCCTCTTTTCCAAAGCACAATAATACCTCCTAACAAGCCCTGAGAAGGCTGAATAAAATAGTCCCAATATTTTCTTATGACCTTGTGAGTATCAAGATGAATCAAGGAATGTAAACAAGTTTCTAATAATGCAATAAAGCATGCATTTCTAAAAGAAATGAGTTGATATAAATAATGTGCAGTCGCATTCTTCCTTGCTCCCCTATAGTTCAAAAAAATAGTAGAACTCATTGATCCACTATAGGGGAAGCATCCCCGTCGCTAGAGGTATCATCATTTTTTGTTACTTGTATTAGTATTTATCAGTTCCTCAGAAGTAGCTTGACAAATTGTAGTATGTTTATTGAATTTTGGCTGAGTAATATGTTGAGAAGTATCATAAGTATCTATAATATCTTTGTGTTGCTATTCCTTTTAATGATCATTAAGGGCATTCTCCTTAGTTATAATTTGCAAAGTAGTTTGATCAGGAGGAGCAGTGAGTTGATGTGTGTCACTAGAAGTAGGATGAGGTTTGGTAGCCAAAATACCATCTCTTCAAGGATGTTCAACCTAGATTTGAGTAAAGCATTTATTTGGGGGGAATTTGAGAAGGATGAGGAATTTGCAGAGGTTGTTGAGAAATGGTGTTTTGTAGAGGTCTTCTTCTCCTCTGAGTAATAATGGTCCAAGGACTAAGACCTAGATCTTATTTTTTCTTAACCTCATTATAATAAACCAAAGGCCTTTGATAATTCATCAAAGAGGGAGCAACAATATTTAGAGAATCAGGTTGGATAGTAGAGTTAACCTCTTGATCAATAGCATTAGACTGCAGATTGTTGGCTACCAATTTAGCCAACATAGGTTTACTAGAGTGATGGGAAGTAAAATTAACTTGCATGCCTTTTTTGTAAGAGGAAGCTTTGTGGGAAATTTTGACCACAATTATAACATAAACGTGAAATTCCTTTATACTCAAGTCGTTGATAGAAAGGATCCACCAGTCCTTGAATCTAGGTCAATCCCTTTAGCTCTTTAGATAGGTCCACCTTTACACAAACATGAGCATATTCATTATGAGCCCAAGAATGAGTACGTGAGTCCAAACAGAGTGGTTGTCCAGCCAAAGCAGCAATTCAAAGAATATTTGTTTGGTCCCAATACGTAAGTGGCAAATTTGGCAAATGAAGCCCGATATGTGCAACCAGACCTTGCACAGAGTTAGTAGAGAGTGACGGCTTCCATCGGTCAAGGCCAATGATGTTCCCCACAATAAACTAGGGGCCTTCCATCAAAACAGCATCCCAAGCTTCTTCCCTGTCAAAATTACAAATAAAGAAATTGTTAGGTAAAGATGAGAGAATAAACTTCTCGTACATCCCCATTTTTTATTTAACTATGTTTGTAGCACTTGAAAAGGAATGCAACGACCCAAAACTTTTCCAATTGTAGTTTTTTTTAACCAAATATATATCAAGTTGTAGAAGACCTGAATGATGCTTAAATAACAAAGCTTCAATAGGTTCAATAATAGGAATGTGAGTCGACCTCACCCAAGCTGAATTTGATTTATCTCCACAAATATTTCCCTAATGTGAAGGTGGATGTTACGTCTTATCAGATATAAGTATAGGATTTTGAGTCATTGATTGAGTAGCTTGAAAATTCAAGTTAGCATTTGTTTGTTTACCCACGATAGTGTTGAAACATGGATTACTTGCTTATTCCACAAGCTATCTAGAAATCAAAGAGTGGAAGAAGAGTATCTCTAAGGGACCTTCAAAACTTCATAGTTGGAGTTCATTGAATTCATCAGTTAATACTTATATATCCTATCGATAGTAGCTACTGTAGAGTCTGAATCAATAATAATGTTACTCTTGTCAGCAGACTCCTTCATATTAGTCCCATGTAATACATTGGGATGCAAGAAATTGAAAAAGAGAGCATAAGTTTTGATAGAAATCCCATGATTGGCTTCAGTTTAAATCATTAAATGTTTAGAATCAGTTGTGTTGTTCTCCCTAATTTTCCTGTGCACTTGATAATCCATTATAGTAACCACATCGATCAAATCTGTTGTAGTAGCCTTCACGTGGCCACTGTCAAATATAATTTTCATGATCGTATTCCCTACATGAGTGTTCTTCTTGTTAATCAGAGTGGTATACCAACAACCCATGTATTTGATTTCAATAGCACTAGAGAAATACATAGATAAAATGATAGATTCCTAAAGTTTCATCTTATGATTCTCATTCATGTTCATTTCTTCTTTAGGCTCAATGAATAATGACTTGGATCTCATCTTATAACACCTTTATTCAATTGGTTCATTAATCATTTTCTCTTGAAAGGTCTTCGTAATCACTTAGATTGACCGAGTTTGATTCAACTATAAGACCATGCAAAGCCAGAAGTTGTTTTTTTTGATAGAAGAATACTTATAATCTTCTGTAGTAGCAACATGATCATTATGGATGAAATTGGAATCTGAGATTTTAAGAGTTTGAGCAGAATGTCTCAATTGAATCATACAAGAATTTTGTTCAGGACCCAAATCCGCCTTCATCACATTAGTTACTACAAGGTATCTACATTCTATGTTTGTAATTGAATTGTCCATGATCTTATTGGAGGAGGTTTTAGGTCATGGCATGACCTATATGCATGAAATGCTATTTTGAAGGTTTATAGGTTGATTTGGTCAACTTAGGTTTACTTGGTCAACTAAGCTTGACCAAGACTAAGGGTTGGAACCAATCCACTCTAAATGACATCTAAAATTTGTTGAAGTTGGTCTTGGGTCATGGCAAGGTTGAGTTATGAAAGTTTTATTCAAATTTTCATATATGGCCATTTTAGGGTTTAAAGGATTTTGGTCAACTATGGCCAACCATGGTTCATCAATGGCTCAATTAGGTTTAGGCATTTAAATTTAGGGTTTGAGAGTGTTTGGATGCTTTGGTGAGGTTTGGTTAAGCTTCCAAATGATATTTAGGGTTTAGGGTTCAAAAGGTCCTTTAGTGGTCAAAGTAACTAATGGTGGTCAACCTAACCCATTCAAGGGTTCCATTAGGTCTATGCATGAACATGAATAATTTCCAAATGTCTAAAGGCAAAACCTAGTTCTTAAATTGATATTTTCAATATGATGCATCCATATGAAGTATTTAGGATTTAGAGAGCCTCATAGGTCAAACTAGGTCAACCATAGTAAACCATGAACTCAAATGAGTTTTCCAAAGGCTCCCAAGGGATTTAACATTAACATGCCATATTCAGTGGCATAGGCTACAAAGTTTGGATGGTTTTGAATGCTTGGAATATGCTTTGGGTTTTAGGGTTTACAAGGACATGGAGGCCTCTAAAATGAGTATATATACTTTAGGGACATGCCTAATAAATATATGATTGATCAAACATAATTCTAGAGGCTTTACCTATCATTTTAAATAGATTAAAAAATCCCTTGAAAAAGGGAAATGTTCAAAGGCTTTAGGGGTTGGATTTAAACTAGATTACATTGAGCTTTTTACTAGATTTTGATTGAAGGATTGAATGTGGTCGAAGGTTTTAAATTTATAGAATTATTTAGAATGATTTGAATTTGGATGATTTAAAGTAATTAACCTCATTTAAAAAATGAGGTCAATCAATGGACCTCCAATAGGTGTGATGAACTTGAAAAGAAAATCACACATGTTGGCATAGATTGAAGCAGTCAATTGAATACAAAGGAATTTAATTAAGAAATTCGTAAAAGGAAATAATCCTAAATAGATAGATTTAAACAACTAGATATTAATTAAAGAAATCATCCCAATTAGATAAATTTAAGTTAGAAAAGAACTTTAAAAGGAGATCTATCGAAGATAAGTCAAACTTAATTGAATTTAGGGAATATCCAAACTTTGTATGACCATATCAAAATAGCTAAGAAGGATAACTCAATGCTCGATTGACTATATTAAAAATGTAAACAAAGATATTTTAAGAGATTTAATGTCTATCTGTTCATACCAAAATAGTAAGACAAAGATTTAAGAGAATCTTGCATCATTTATAAACAGATTATAAATTACAGATTATTGGTTATAAGTAAAAAATATTTATCATCATTAAATAAATGAAGAGTGCCAAAGCTAACACCTAATTTTGATATATATTTATGATATTAGTGTTCCACAAGTTTTGAAATTTATGGGCTTCATCTCTAATTCAAATAGATAGTGTTAAAACTTGCTTAGAAAATTTATTAATATAGTTAAAATACCAGTTAAAAGGTAGTTCTACTATTTCATTCATAAAAGGATCATTAATATCACATTTTGTTACTATATTTTTGCTAGTATTTGGTACAAAATTATT
>JAJBZI010008461.1:0-10071 GCA_021234465.1 Dendrobium hybrid cultivar
AAAGAAAAAAAGAAATGGTTAATTTATTAAGTCAATCACCAGATCTAAAGCCTAGAATAAATATACATAGTCATAAAAAGCTAGCATGGTCACCCATCATCTCGGCTTGGAAGTTGTATAATACTTCCAAGCTCATTTCATTCAAGTAGTGACTAACTTCCCTCTCAAAGCCATTCTCCCAAAATTGATCATTCAAGTCGATTACTTGAATGGTCAATCAAACTTAGTGAGTTCTTTATCAAATATAAACCCATAATAACCATAAATACACAAGCATTCATTGACTTTCATATTGACTGCATCCACTAAAGTGCAAATCCTGAAGCAACCTAACCTTATTGGACACTATAGGTGGATGGGGACTCAGGAGAGCACTAGGTTGGTGTAGGTATTGTCCTAAGAAATCCCACTAAAATAATCATCACACAAGACATTATATTTGAATTTTTAGGTATCAATAATCAAGCTGAATAGGAATACAATTCAGACGTCATTTGACTCACAATCAATTCAAACCTCCAACTCATGGAGAATTAAATCAATGATGAATATGAACTTAGAGATGAGCAACTCTCTATATATCTACTCAAGGTCAAGGCTTTAATTAATAATCTGAAGAATTTTGAATTCACTCAAATCCATAGGGATCAAAATCAACTCGCTAACCTCCTATCAAAGCAAGGGAGTGTAGGAAAACAACAAGACATATGTGTTTTCACACCCGCCATCATCAAAGAAGAAGTAGTACAAGAAAATGCTAGCTTTCCAGCTCTATATTATATAAGTTGGGTATCTTTACATTAACTATCTCAATAGAGGATTGATCGATCCCAAAGTCAGTGATCTATGATAATTTTAAACCAAGGTAGGCAACTATCTGCTGACAGGCGATCACTTATTTAGAAGATTTGCCCCTCATTTAATCTCAAGTATGTGCATGAAGATTAAAAGTAGGAATTTTTTAACTAAAATTTATTTAGCCAAAATTTGAAGCCACTCTAGAACACACCTCCCACATTAAATGCTTAAATAAGGGTACTTCTAGCCTACTATAAGAATAAATGCTAAAGAATTCTCCAAATTATGTATATAACGTTAGAAGTTCAGTTTGATGCAGTGGTGACCTTCTTAAAAGCTATTTTCAATAACAAGTTCTTAGCCATTGCCATGTGGGAATGGACATTCTTACCATCAACAGGGCAAAAAACAAATTTTATCCCAGTCATGATTAACTACTTCATCAAGTACATTAATACCAAAGCACTCACTTGCATCACTTCTACCATAATCTAAAACTTCATCTAGATGAAGATCATCTATTAGCATGGAGTTTCATTCACCATCATTACAGATAATAGACCATAATTTTCTAAAAAGGGCCTCAAATAAATCTACAAAGTCTAAGGCATCTCTCTCAAGTCTGTGTTCGTTTATCATCCTCAAACTAATGAACAAGTTGAAGCTGCCAATGAGCTCATAGTCAACCTTCTTAAAAAAATGAAGGTTCCAAAAGAAAAAAGGCTAAATTGCTTCCTTTACTATTATGGGATCTCAGGATAAATCCATCAACCATTAGAAGTTACACACTCTTGCATGCTACCAAGGTTGTACTATTGATAGAACTTGAATTGCCCAACCAAAGGGCTACAAATGGCTACCAAGATTGCGACCCCAGAATGGGAGGCGTCCAATCAGGGAGGCCTGCAAATGGCTTCCGACCTACTAGAAGAACACTAAGCACAAGTTGTTATATGATAAGAGGAAATCAAGTGAAGAACCGCCAAGTATTATAACCTCCACTTCAAAGTGAAAATATTTCAACCAAGAAAAGTTGTCCTTAAAAAGGTAGACACTCAAAAAATTAGCATGCACTTAGGAATGTTTTTTTATTATACAAAAATATGCTAGACTAGGAGCTTATCAATTATAAACTCACAATGGAATAGAAATACCCAGGACCTAGAGTGCTAATGACCTCAAGTTATTTTACCTATAAGAGATGTATATGTGTACATGCGCACATTATTACCATTTTCATTAAATAAAAGTTATCACTCTATTAACATCTCACACTAAAGCAAAACATAATTAAATGCACCTGTCTAAATAAACCCCTCCTTCAAAATGCTCGGGGAACTCGGAATGCCAAATTCAAACCCATGATCCTTATAATGAGAACTCCTTCAAAAGTTCTCTCTCGATGAAATCTATCTTAGCCCACTCGCTCAACTTCATATAACAAACCGATCACTCGATCAGTGAGAGATAGCCCAATCCCCCTCAAGGTTTGACATAAAAGAAAAGATTGGACTACTCTCTAAGGTGTGCTGAGATCCCTAAGCACTCTAGACTTACGCAAGTGCTAAAGCTCCTAGCATGAAGGAAAGTCATCTTTTTGGTGAGATCCTCTCTTTATCTTTCTCTAAAAGATTGGTGATAGACTATGTCTTCAAACACTAGAGAATAACACCTCCAATCGAGTTTACTCCTTATTCCAAACTCACCAGATTTTAGTCTCTTGGCTACTAAAATAACAAAGTTTTCCTCTTATTCCAAACTCATTAAATATTAATCTCCTTACAGCTGAAAATTTGAGTTTCCCACTTAATCCAAACTCATTAGATTTTAGTTTCTTAACTACTGAAACAATCAAATTTGCTCCTTATTCTGAAACTCATCAAATTTTAGTCTCTTGACTACCAAAATAATCATGTTCACCGCTTATTTTGAACTCACTAGATTTTAGTCTCTTGACTATTGAAATAATTGAATTTTCACCTTATGCCAAACTCAACAAATTTTAGTCTCTTAACCACTAGAATAATCAAGTTTTCCCCTTATTTCTTACCAGACTCTAGTCCTTTAACTTGCAGACTACCAAACTTGAATCTCAAATGAGACTTAACAACCCTTAATCATCTTGATCTTACAATAACTAGTTAGTCCTCAAGCATCATAAGATCATTTAATCCCCCTTCATTTTAAAGATGAAAAAAAAAATTGACTACTCCTTGAGGTCTACTGAGGCACCCAGACATTTAAGACTTACATGAGCGCTAAATCACCCATCATGAAGGAAGGTCATCTTTCTTGTAATAACCTCTCATTATCCTCTATCAAGCAACTAAGGGAGGTTAAAGATTTCATTTTAAGAATAATTTTATCTACTCTCAGCATATATTTAAACATATTTCTTTTATCTATTCTTAAGCCATTCATCATACTCTTGGGGAGTTAGGACATAGGAAGAGTTATATCACTTGAACATATGTAAACATAATTGTTTCTTTCATAAGAACAAATGACTCACCCTGAATAAGGACTATAACGAATCATACCCCTCAACAACTCACCCATAAAAATAAGGGCTAGTGATACTAATCACAAAGGGTCTCATAATATACTCGATATCATACCATAGGGATAAGAGATATCACCCAAGCAGTGAGGGATCACCAAATCCTCTTCTAGTTTCAAGCTTGATGACAAGATGAGATTACTCCCGAAGGCAAATCAAGGCCCCTAGGCACTCAAGTCTTGCATGAGCATTAGAGCCCCTAGTCCATTCCTTAAATTCTTGTGGAGCCAATTGAGAAGTAGCACTTTATCAAACTCACTCTCGATCATAGATAAAATATTTGCATCACAAAATATGGCTAGCAACTGCCATAAATAGACATTTCATAAAAAATAATCTCATTAAAAAGTAAAATGGTATCAAAAAGTTATCTTTATTTTCTATCTTAAAAGTATTACATCATACCACTATTACTTATCTAGAATTATATACACTTACAAATAATCACTTCAAAAATTCAATCAATTTTCTAGTGCAATTATGATGACAAAATAAATAGCTCTAGCAAATAGAGTCGAATTGTCAAAGAATTTTGACAACCATTTCAAACTACTTTGTGTGAACTCTTTCCAAGCAGGCAGACCTTATAAGTATAGTGAAAAGACTGATATCTACCATAATTTAACTACATTTATTGAATTCTCCCTTAGTGTTAGCATCTGCACTAGAAAGTGAGAGTTTGGGAGCTCTCCTTAATAGCAACCAAACTCTCTCAGATGAATCAGGCAAGGTAGCTCTCGCCTACTTACCTAAGGAGTGAATTCACCACTTCCAACTTCCCTTGAATGAAGCAGTGTGATGTCATGGTGCTTCCACACTTAATCTAGCCATTTTCCTTTCTCTTTCTAAAAGATATAGGGTTTGAGTTTTCCCCTATGTAAATAAATCATCTATGCCAAAACAATAATATTAAAAGGGAAGAAACATCTCCTTTTTCTTCTTCTTTATCCCAAATGTCACATGAGAAACACCACTAGGTTAACAATGACTTGCCATCACACTAACCATCAAAAAATAAATTTGCCTTTAAAAGGCTGAAGGCATTCTCTCCACCATAAACATTAATATGCTCATTCATATAACTTTACTAGTGTGCACCCATATTTATAAGTGGGAAGATATGAAGCGTTATGACCAATGACCATAAATGAGAACAGTTATTTGACAAATCCAAAAAATCTCAAAAAGGCACATCGATATAAATGCACCATGTGCCACTAAAGGTATGTAGCTACATTTTCCAAAATATTCATTATTTCATATTGATAGGATAGACGTCACTTTGCCAATGATCTTAGTTGTATCAACGACAGTAGTCTGATAATGCCTCAACCACTATTGGATGACTCCCCCTTTATAATGAGTTCTACATTGAGTAGTTTGCAGTCTTGAATAGGCAAAAATTCTTAGGTGCTTTGGCACTATTACAGATTACAAGCACAAACACCATCTCCATGATAAATGCCTCAATCACTATTGGCCAACTCTCCTCTTTGTGATAAGCTCCATATTGAGTAGTGTATGAATCCCTAAAAGGCGATAAGTCTTACATGCTCCGACACTATAGGCAACTACAGGTATCATGCCACTATGAGACAAGCCACAACTTTTCATGGAAAGCTCCATAAAAGTAGTGCAATGCTCCTTCCCATAATGAGTGAGGCTCAGTGTCTTAGATGGTGGCACTTAACACTTATAGTGGATTTCCCCTGTCAGCGATACCTGATAGTCACTTCGATAGAAAAGTTATAACTTGACACGAGGCATTAGCCCCTTGTGAGTGACTCTACATGACCAATAATGGTCACATTCATAAATAGGATGGATGAAGCCTCTAAATGCTTAGAGGTATATAGTTGAAAGAAATAACAATAAAAATTAGCATATACATATGCCAAAAGAAAGAATTTTCCTTCCATTCCTTTCAAAAAAAATTTTACAAAAGGTCAATGCCACCTACCAATTTGTCACACTCACTACGTTGCTCCCTTCCTCTTAGGAAATTTCTAGAAAAAAGCAGGAAGAATCGTTGAACCTTGAATAGATCTTGCCCTTTGGCACTAGCTTCTTAATATAATCATTTAGCTCTTCAAGGTATTTATTGCCCAACATATCCTCAATCTCTTTACCACTAATGTCATGCAGTATTTTAGCCAACATTGTTGTCAGATCAGCAACAGTCACCTTGGTAAGCTCCTCGGCCTTAATAACTTTAGCATAATCAATAGCAGTAGCCTCTGCTATATCTTTCGCCTCCACAGCTAACATAGCTTTAGCCTATGCCAACTCTAGCTCAAATTTGTGTCTTTCCTTACAATGTCTCATGATGGATCTTTCTTTTCTCGAAAAAGGTAAACTTAGCATGATGTTTTATTACATCTAGTAGCCCTACCTTGGCATCTAATCCCAAAGAGAGATGACTCTAATGATGCACTTTTTGTTATGTATTCACCGGTGAGTTCATAGACAAACAAGCTAAACTACGTGGATCCATCCCTAAGATATGTTCTTCCAACAAAGGATTATTCCAAAAAAAATAACTTATTTCAGGCTCAATACGCTAATACTTGTCCATAGATTCTTCCTCCTTTCCAAATAGCGAATGACCCTTAGAACCTCTAGAGGCCTTGTAACCATCAGCCAGCTCTTTTTTGGGAATTGTAGCATCAGTCTCATCCACCCTAGTGGGAAAGGAAATAATTAGCACCTCCTCCATGGAGGATTCTATAATCCCTTTATCCTTTACTAGTGGGGCAGGATCGCTCTTCCCCTCAGCCACTCAAGTTCTCTTAAGCATCAACATCTTCAAACTTATACCAACTTTAGTGCATTGTTACCTTTTCATGCGGACATCTCAATGAGTCCACACTACAACGAAATCTAGTTTTTCTCTTGGCCTCATTTCTACCTCCGGTGCACCGAATAAAGGTGTTATGTTCATTAGAAATATGCAACCCACAACATTCTCAATTAAAAGTAAAAAATAAATCAAAATAAAGTTAAAACATCAACATATCAAGATAGGTAATCCATTTACCTTAAAATTTCTTGAAAATATTTAGAAAATCAACATAGCAAAGAACCATCAGTGAATCAGTCTTCACCATTGCCAACACCGCCTGCTCCTTAAGAGTTAACTCTAAAAGGACCAACTGCTCCCTCAATATTGGGTATAAGCGGTCTGCATCCTCCACCTGAAATTACATCAAACCATAACAAACTTCTCCTACCATTCTGGCACCTTCTTTTCCAGACTACTCGTTCTACCTGCCATGTGCGAGAACTCGATAAAGTAATCTTGGGAGGCCTTTAACATAAAAACAAGCCTAAACACATTCAACGACCATGGAAAGCACCACTCCCATAATAGAAAAAATAAAAGAAATCAGAGCTCGATAATAATTGGGCAACAATTACCCCAAAAAGATTTAAAACCTCTTCTATTTCTATACACAAAGCGAACTTCATCCCCAGCTTTAGATGATCGATGGGAATGCCAGCTCCCCATTCAGCATAAAATTAATTCACTCATCATTTGTCGCCACTTTGATAGAGAAATCAGTATGAGATAAGAAAAATATCTTAAATATATAAATGATATACTCTTTGATCAACCAAGACTTGACTAAATTCTTCTTGACAAGAAACTTACTTTTCACACTTACATAACCCATACATATTGATGCTCAAAGATTAAAATATCATAAGAAATGGGAGGGATAAAGTGAGAAATCTGCACACCAGGTTATACGGCTTCATTTATATTTGAAAATTCAACACATAAGATTCTAGAAGACCTTAAATCAAAATAAATGTGAGAGGATCTCACCCTCCCCTCTCATTGTTATGGAATCTAGATAGCCACAGTGCATCTATTTCTAGAAGCTGCACTTGACATTCGAGGAATAACCACCTTACCACTCTATTCGACACAAAATAGAGTTTAATCTCTTTCAGGAATTAGAAAGTTCAATATAGACCTTATAGAAAAATATAAATAAAATAAAATTTTTAGGAGATATGGTAACCACACTGGGCATGCTCCAGTACAAGATCCTTTTCCATACTTGGTGCTAGTCCAAGCATTCAATAAACTAGGTACTAAGCACCCTAGTAAAAACTGTCTTCCTTAGCCAATCTATGTAAGGCTAGCAACTTAGCTTACATCGAGTCCATGAGGCTTTGTACAACCGCCACTTCCTCTCTCACAAAGGCAATCTCTTCTCTCACAGTGCTAGTCAATATAGTAAGCTCCCCCTAAACAATACCAAGCTTGCCTACACTCTTATTCTTAGCTAATGACTCAAAAGTCATCAGCCTCATGATAGTTTCACAAAATAAAATTTGTACATGGGGTTAGCTTGGGGTTAGTAAGCATAGGGAATGAGAAGAAGGGTAACAGTTACTCAAGCAACTTATCAATAGCCCACTCCTTAGTAACAAAAATCCTCTTGACGACTATTTCCTGCTCATTCTCACTCTCCTCTTGCTAAGAAAATTTAGTCGCACCTCCTTGTGCTCATCCAGGAAGAAAAGGATAATTCCCTTCATCCTGTAAACCATTAAATCCTTCAATCATACTTCTCATCATGGGGAAAATGGGAGCAGTTGCCTCCTCAATCATCATGACATGATCAGAAAATTGATCATATTCAATGATAATCTGTTCCCCATCACCAACATGATTTCTCTTCAATAGATAGCCAGCAATCAGATCAACTGAGTTAATGGATACACATCCTTCTTCTTCAAAAATAGGCCTCTCAGCATGACCCATTCTGTATTTGTAGCTTCCATCTCTAAGGACATCTTCATTTTCTTATAGCTAACAATTTGGGTTGCTTGACACATAGAAGAATCCATCTCAGCAATACCAAGAAAGGTTTATAGTTTGAAAGAAAGGGCACACCAACATCTAACTAAAGAGCTGGTATTTATAGAGAAACTAAACCATGAGGCCATCCGGTCTCAAGGGTAACATGCACCTCAAAATGAATAAAATCTTTAGGGTAATAAATTGACATTTACTCGTGCTTTCTTTTCTAGTTTTTCATTTATTTGATCTTTTCGACATCATATGTTCAAAGGGTTGCATAAATCATGGAATAAAATGTACACTTGTGCATACCTATGCAGGTACTCATTCATAGGTGTCTTATAGGTTCTGTTTGAGTCAAGTAATAGAAGGATGCACATATGTCTTAGAATAACTCATTCGAGGGACTCACTTATGAGCTAGAAGGAGCTTAACACTAGAGCATGATGGATTTGGATCTATCACATCCTTCAAGTAGTCGTCTCCCCCTAGGGAAAGGTGACCTCAGCAGTTTCTCTCTCATCTAGATAGCTCTTTATCCATTTAATTCGGGGATAAGACTTTCATGCTCATTGCATCAAGGAGCTGCTAATATGTATTATTAAGGATTTCCCTCTCATATACACTCGAAGATCATTTATCTCGCTCTCATCAACAAAAGTTGGATAACACTCACCCTCATCCATCTTGGCAGAGTAAATACTAATCATCATTTGACCTTATCTGATTCACTTTGTCCTTTTTCTAACTAGCTCAACATTCGTTAAACTATCACTATTGATCGATGGGACAGCTCCTCACAAGGATATAACTTCTACATCCTTCCGAACCCTATAAAAGGGGGAGGAAAAAAAGTAGATAAGAGATGGAAAATTGAATCCTCAACTTCACCTTCTAAAGCATTTAGAATAATTAATATTCTTAGTGAGGGAAGAAGATAGCTGAAGACTTAGAACCTCTGAAGAATATATTACTTTCCTTATATAGCTCGAGTTCCATAATGCAGAGCTCTTACTTTCTTCATTCTTGAATCTTTAGCTTAAATAATGAAGATTTTTGTCTATATATATCTCTCTCTATCTCAAACTCATCTCTTCTCTCTTATCTTTATATGCAAATCTCATCACATACACCCCATATGATTTTAGATATAGGTAGCATAAAGTATGACTCGACATCATCCTCCAGACAAAATAGGATTCGATAAATTGAATGACAAACCTAAATGGAATAATTTAGAAAAGCCCATTTCTTGATTACCTCACTAATGTTTGTGCTTTGCAAAAATTGCCTTAGAAACCTTTGTAAGAGTAGATACATTAAATTAACTATCCTACCCTCTCGCATTTTCTACACCACCCCATTATGTAGTCTAGTTAAGATTTTAAGCATCCCTTGGGGTATACAGGGGAATTGACAACAGTAGTATACTCATTGAATTAAAAATTTTGGGTCCCATAAACCCTATTAATATTGAAATCATCAAAAGGGGACCACTTCCTCTAACAAAATACTTACTATTTTTGGCTTCCATCATATTAATAAAGAACTACCTCATAATAAGCACTATATAAGCAGAGGTTCCTCAAAGATTTTATCCCACCGCCTATTGATAATAGTATAGTCTACAGCTCCCCCTAGGCTTCTCAGCTCTCTCTCTCTCAAGGATTAATTGCTTAGATACAATAGTACTTGCATATCTTTCTTCTACTTTAACGCTTATGAAGCACTCTTTGTCAAAGAAGGAGGAACCATGCTTCTTGCTCATGAAAATTTTAGATGCCATTGAGAATGTGCAGTGTTGAAAACATGAAATTACAAAGAAACCAACATGGGATACATGAATTTAGAGTAGAAAAATGGAATAAAAATGCTCAAGTGCTTATATAAAGGATTA